>NLAW01001749.1:0-272158 GCA_002370915.1 Metschnikowia lochheadii | reverse complement strand
GATCAAATCCTTCAAAGCGGTGAATTTCTCAATCGCTCTGGAGGTTTCATGGAACCATGACTCGTCCATGAGAGTATCTGCCTCATCAACTACACAATAGTTGACACCCTTGAAGATTCGGAAAGGCCGTGAAATATTGTCAAGCTTTGATAAACCTTCCAATTTACCAGGAGTGGTAATGAGAACATCAATCTTCTCGTTATCGGCAGCATCAAAAAGTTTTCTTGGAGCATCACCTGCTCCCCACTTGAACACATTCAACCCCAACTTGGTCTGCAGCTCAAGGAAAGGTCCATAGTCCTTGGAACCACGCATTTCCGGAATGTAATCCTTGGTTAATTCAAGAGGCACAGTGGAGGCAAACTTCACCGTCTCATACACTTGATTGACCAATTCGTGGGTGGGCAACAAGATAACAGCACGAACAGGCTGGAAATTCTTGGTTCTTCCCTGCATTTTCTTATGTTTTGAGAAAACAGCATATTCCTCTTCTACCAATTTTGAGAGCACTGGCGCAAGGTAAGCCCAGGTCTTTCCCGAACCGGTTTCAGCAGCCACCGTAAAGATCTTAAGCCTGTTCCGCTCGTTCTCCTCCATCACTTCATGCAAGAGCGGACTTCCTGCCTGCTCGAGCTTATGAGCAGCCACTTTGCGCGGCTGGTTGATTTTTTTGATGGCCGCGATTTGAACGGGCGACGGCCGAAGATCCAAGTCCTTTTTGTCGGTGATGTAGGTGTTTTTCATGATGTATGAGTTTTTGATTTCCTTCATCATGGCAACCCGAACAGAAGGGAAAATCCGAAGCGAATCAAACGACGTGATTTTCTCAATCACATTCTCCGACTTCTCGATCTGCTTCTTCTCCGGCCGTTTAAGCGCCGCAAAGTTGCCAAAGGCAAACACCTTGGGCTTCTTATTGTCATTGAACTCGGTGGGCTTGGCATCAAGACGCCGGCCACTGCGAGATTTGATCATCTGTTTTTTGCTTTTGGAGTAACATCGCAACTGGATGTTTCTACAGAGGTATTGCAATGCATCAACCCGGGGCCATGTTTTTAGCATGGTGGAAGAAGAAGACGCCTCGCTCTCAGAGATGCCTTTTTAAAGTGCGCACGAAAATTTTTGCCGGTGTAGAATGCAGTGCTTAGGGCTTTGGCTCGCTCTCTAGGAACACTCAATATGGCACTCTTTTATACCTCCATTTACCGTTTACACATGAAGTCACACTATTTCATATAATCGAGATGGTTGATGAAGTAAAATTTAGTATTGGATTCTTTTCAAAAAAAAAAAAATTGGAATAACCCATTAAAGTATTGTGAAAACTGTAGTACTGTTTCACTGGTGTTTCAGGTGTGTTTCATGTGTTTATTTCACGGAGGTTTCCAAGCTTCTCGGAGAAAACAAAAATTCCACTTCAATCACATTGTATTTTCTCTACAGCTTCACTGACTTTCACCTTCTTCAGATACTGTTTTGTTGATGGTTTCCTGCTAATTGGGTGCACGCAGGTCACGTGACGCGGTCGAAAAATTTCATACTTTCACACTCTCTTCACTACGTTACACGCCTTACATGTTACGCTTTGCCGCCCGTCAGGCCAGTTTGTCTCTCGGCGCAAGACAGTTCTCCATATCAGCAGCTCGTCTTGCTGCTCCTGCAGCCGCTGGAAAGAAAAAAATGAAGGTCGGCTTCAAGAAAGAGACCAGGGAGAAGACCCAAAAAGGTGGTGTGACTCATTTGAAGTTCCGTGATGCAGTCAGAGCTTTGAACTATGAAAAGCTAGCTGCTGATTTGGGCAGCTTGAACTTGGGGACGCTTTCGGCAGATTCGCTTGCTTCTTTGGACTCTAAGGTGGCTACCTATAACCCCAAGACTAAGCAGACACTCAATGATTTGGGGTCCTTCAAGAAATACCAGTATCATGAGCTTTTTAAGGAGCCATTGTCGATGGTCACTGAGAATACCAAAAACCTCACCAACGAGTTCATTTCCAAGCTAGACGGCTCCTCTCGCAACAATAGAGTATGCTTGGTGGGAGAAAAAGGCATAGGCAAGTCCACTTTACTTGTACAAGCACAAGCCATTGCTCTTTCCAAATACAAAGGCGATGTGGTGTTGTTGCACATGGATCATGCTGAGAAGATCGTGGATGGAACAAGTGACTATGTGTTCAACCAAAAGGCCAACTTCTACCACCAGCCAATGAATACCAAGAGATGGATCAAGCGGTTGCGTTCGGCCAACGAGGATGTGTTCAAGAAGATGCCTCTTACAGAAGACTCGTCCTTCACCACTAAGAAGGTGCAGTACAACTTGAAGAAAGATGAGCACACCCTCTATGACTTCCTCTTACACAACCACGACTTTGGAGTGGTGGGACCAACCAGTGCTTTTCAATTCTTCATCAACCAGCTCAAGGCACACTCGGCCAAGTTCCCCGTGCTAGCCTCCGTGGACAACTTCTCGGGCTTGGTGGCCCTGCCATATACTGCTTACTTCCACCCAGACATGAAACCCATCCACTTTACGGAGTTTGAGTTGGGTAAATTGATCCAGGATCTTGTGAGCGGCAACCTAGAGTTCCAAAATGGTGGTGTTTTGATTTCTGAGAGTAAGGACAATGGTGACAGCAAGACCTTGAGGACCGGCTTGCAATTGGAGGAGTTTGATCTCTACGACAAGATCCACCAGTGTGATATTGAATATGCACGCACCATGAGAGAGAACGGAGGAGTTCGTCCTTTCAAGGTGGAGAAATTCACTAAGGACCAAGCCCGTGAGTTGTTGAAGTTTTGGGCGGATATTGGTGTGCTACAAGTCAGAGACTACCCAAGCAAAGAGTCGTTCCGCAACGACAATGGAACCACCGGCGAACTCAGCACCAGGAAGGTGGGAGAGTTTGCCGTGTGTGAGGACGTTGAGCAGCAGCTTGAAAAAATTGTGCAATCTACATACTTTGTTTCAGGTGGAAACCCTGGGCATTTGTTGAAGGTCAACAATAGAGTGTTTTAACTCGCATGTATATACAAATAGAGAAACCTGCAAGAAAAGTCGGACTACAAGTCAGTGCGTATGTTCATGTATTATGCTAATGGTACAGTGTCTGGATATGATGACGGGGTGGATGCAAACTAGGTGAATAATGTGTCCTCCTCTCTCAAGTACTCTCCGATATCACCTTGTCTGAATGCAACAATGGCCATAGGCTGTATGTTTTTGGTCTCCAGCGAGGACTTGGCGGAAACTCCAAAGCCAAGAGGAACATCACTCATGGAGTAAACTATGACTCCTGCGTGCTCGGGGATATCCTCGGAGATTCTTCCCAAGTGTGCTTTCAAGACATGGTTTCCATATAAAAAGGGCATCTCTCCATTCTGCTTGATCCACACCTTGTATTTGGCGTATTGCCCCAAGTAAGGCAATGATGTGATGTGCAACCTGAACTTGCCCGTCTTGGTGAATTTGCCGAAACAGGTCCCGAGAGACATCAACTTCTCTCTGGCGATGGAGGCAGCGAACTTGGCTACATCTGCGGGAACATAGTACACTCTATCTTTCTGTAGTCTAAAGACATGTGGGTTTGTGGGGTTGTCGATTAAGAAGGAGATGTTTCTTCCCACGTAGTTGGCCAATTTTTCGAAGACCACCTTGGTCTCTTCCTCTGTCAAAGATCTCATGCTTGAGTTGTAGAGCTTGAAATTTTTATTTTTTTCCCCGTGCTGCCTACTGGGTCACGTGCGCGTGATGCCCTCTGGCCCCATAGTGGAAGAAGAATGTTTCGTTCGGAAGGTTAGAATTTGGTTGGGAATGGATGGAGGTATTTTTCTTGGCATTTTACAAGGTTGGTTTTTGTTTTTAGAGTGTTATGACCAAAATGTGATTTTAACTGGTCTTTTTAGTCTCTACCATTTCTGCCCATAGGCTGCGAAATACCTACAAAACCCAGTACAAGAGTCCATTCACCACCAAAAAAAAAGAAGAGAGATTCCAATTGACCAAAAAACCACAAAAAACCAAAAAACCAAACTAGTAAAAATTCCAAAAGTTTAAGTATCTTAATCCTCCATTCCATCGTATATATTTCATGTTTGTTACTTTATATTCTCTGTTTTCTTCTCCAATGACCTATCCACATCTCATCTCCAGAGTAGCTCTTCCTGAAAGCTCCAGTCAGAGTGCATAAGCTCATCGACAGAAATCGCGAGCACCAACGCTTCTCAACATCACAATATGACCCAGGAAAAACGATCCAACGATGAGCTTGTGGATCAAAATACGCCAGTGGATGATTCCAAAAGGGCCAAGCCGGCCCAAGATTCCAAGCCCAAGTTTGTCTCCAAGAGAGAACGCACGACCTCGTAGGTAAGTCGTTTCTAATGTATACATTGCATGCCCGATAGCCGCCATACTAACACCCCTATAGTGACTGGAAGCCTTTAGTGGATGAAGATGGCAACCCAATTGAAACCTCCGAACGGAGACCCAAAAAGAAAGTTGCCTGTATGATTGGCTACTGTGGTACTGGCTACAATGGAATGCAGATCCAGAATAACCCAGACGTCAGGACCATTGAGGGCGAGATCTTCAAGGCATTTGCCGCTGCAGGCGCCATTTCCAAGGAAAACTCCACGGATTTGAAGAAGAACGGCTTCATGCGGGCCGCCAGAACCGATAAGGGTGTGCACGCCGCAGGAAATGTTGTTTCGTGCAAGTTAATTATTGAGGACGAGGACATTGTGCAGAAAATCAACTCCCACTTGCCTCTGCAGATCCGGGTATGGGGAATTGAACGTACCAACCGGGCTTTTGATTGCCGTAAGCTCTGTTCTTCTAGAGTGTACGAGTACCTTCTTCCCACCCACAGTTTGCTCCCACCTAGACCCAAGAGCAGCTTGTACAACTTGATCGAAGCCAGCAGAGCAGAACATCCTGGGGTTCTTCGTGATGATTCCGATACTGAATGGTGGACAAAGACCAAGGCCACCATGGTGGAGAGAGGAGTGACCGAGGCTGAATTGGAGCTGGTGTTTGAGAAAACTGCAGAGTCTACCTTTGACCACGACAAAAACGAGGAAATCAAGAAGGAGTACTACAATGAAGATGGTGAGGTGTCTGAATGGGGAAATCTCGTGAAACGGGTTCGGGGTATTGAAAACGAGTGCAGAAGAGGCTACAGAGTCAATGCTGAAAAGCTCCAGTTGTTCAGAGATGCCATGAAGCAATACGAGGGATCCCACAACTTCCACAACTTCACCTTGCAGAAGACATACAACGATCCTAGTGCCAGAAGATACATGAAGGGAACATCGGTCTCGGAGCCATTCATTATCGAGGGTACGGAATGGGTTTCTATCAAGATCCATGGCCAGTCGTTCATGTTGCATCAGATCAGAAAGATGATCTGTATGGCCTGTTTGGTGGTGAGAACAGGGTGCCCAATCACCCGGATTTCCGACTGCTTTGGCCCTGCTAAAATCAACATCCCCAAGGCTCCTGCTTTGGGCTTGCTTCTTGAGTGCCCCGTATATGAAACCTACAACCCTCGTTTGATTGAGATGGGCTACAACGAGGTCAATTTCTCCAAATACCAGGAGGAAATGGATGCGTTCAAGATGAAGAACATTTACGACAAGATCTATGCGGAGGAGACCAAAGAGAACGTGTTCCATGGGTTTTTCGAGTTCCTTGACACGTTCCGTGGCTCTGGGGCTACGAAGGAAGGAAAGCATATTTTCGATTTCTTGGGTGCTGTTTTCAACAATCAGATGGACAACAAGGAAGCTGCCAAGAGCACCAAGCAGCTCAAGAACAGTGCCGAAGACAATGTCGACTAATCACTCACTACTACTTGAATAGGTTCCATACTTCAAATATAAAATTAACTCATCAGATCCAAGAAGGATTTGCATTTGCATTTGCATTAGCATTAGCATTGGAATTGGCGTTAGCGTTGGCGTTAGCATTAGCAGCAGAAGTACGGTGAGCTTCAACCTGGTTCAACAATTGCTCGCGGTCAGGTTTGTCTTCAAATCTGGCAATCTGTAGAACCTGCTCACGCATGGCGGCCGCCTCATCATGGTACCCCAACATTTCTCGTAAATCAATATCACGTCTTAAGTTGCGGATCTTTTCCACCCTGTCATGCATTCCCAACAACTCTAAGACCCCCAAATCTCCGTCTGTGACCTCGTCGGGTTTAGACTGGTTAGGTTGTGGGTTTTGTTTCGCTGTAGTCTGGGGGACTTGCGACTGACCTTGCTGGTATTGTAGGTGCTGGAGTTGTGGCAGTTGTTGAGACTGCTGTAAATGCTGATTTTGAGGATGAGATGCGTGTTGATGAAGCTGATGGTGAGCTTGTGCTGGGGCTTGAGGTTGGCCTTGACCTTGCGCTTGGCCTTGGGTTTGGCCCTGGACGAACATTGTAGAATTTTGTTGGGCCTGTGGCTGAGCCTGCGCTCTACCCTGCTCATTCTGCCCGTCGCCAGACTTGTATTGCTCCCGTTGCCTCTCCTGCTGGAACTTGTAGAGAGTCCAGTCAAAGACATAGTCATATCTATAATTTTCCTTCTTGAACAAATCTCTGAACAACTTGCGCAAATAAGGGTAATCTGGCTTGTCATCAAATCTCAAGTTTTTGACATAATTCATGTACTCCAAAAATTCGCCCGGCAATCCTTTGGTTAGAACATCATTTGGAATGGTCATTTTCTTCTCCATAATCCTGTCGTACTTTTGCCTTTTGGTGACTGCCTTCAAGCCCTGCCAAGGCAAAGAACCACGACAAAAGTAAATGAGAACATAGCCAAGAGACTCCAAGTCGTCTCGTCTGGACTGCTCAATTCCAAGATGGGTATTGACGGAGGCATACCTGGCAGTTCCCGTCAAATTCTTGTTTTCTCTATAAGGGATATGCAAATGGGTTCTGGGATCTCTATACTTCTTGGCCAAGCCAAAATCGATCACATTAACTTGCGAACCACGTCTGCCAATGCCCATCAAGAAGTTGTCAGGCTTGATGTCCCGGTGGATGAAGCAACGAGCATGGATATACTCGATTCTGCAAATGAGCTGGTCTGCCAATAGCAACACAGTCTTGTATGTGAATTTTCGGTTGCAGTAGTTGAAAAGATCTTCTAGCGAAGGACCCAAGAGATCAATGACCATGGCATTGTAATCACATTCGGTACCGTACCATCTGACAAAAGGAATGCCCACGCCGCCGCTCAAGGCTTTGTAGACCTTGGCCTCGTACTCTAACTGCGGATGCTTTGCCTTGACGTTCTCCAACTTGATGGCGACCTCTTCGCCAGAAATGATGTTTGTGCCCAAGTAAATGTCACCAAACGAACCCGACCCGATCTTGCGGCCGATGCGGTATTTCTTTCCGACTCTTAAATCCATCATCTTGGCTCTAGTGGGGATTGTGGACACCGTATTATTCATAATAGAGGCTCCGGATAGACACTGGGATTAGTCAGCGCCAACAAATGGAATAGGACTGTAGATGTACAGCGTAGGACAGCACACACACTTAATAATCTCGGCAGCGGGATACCGGTGGAAGTTCAAGCTATTAGAGAAGGTGGAGCTCTTAAAAAGAGGTGATGGTGCTTAAAAAAATCTGGAGCTGAAGATCAAAACACAGAGCGAAATGCGGAAGTAGATCCAAAAGATTGATATGAGAGGAGGATAATTGAANGATCCAAAAGATTGATATGAGAGGAGGATAATTGAATGCAAAATGCTAGACCCCAAAGTAGCCTCTCTTTGTGCTCAGGACAAAAATAAAAGAATAAAAAAAAAAAAAAAATACACGGGCTGGTATTCGAGTATGTTAAAGGTTCGAAAATTTTTTCATCAACTTGTGACAAGGGCTACCGCAAACTTGTTTCGTCGTCGCACTACCGCGTGAATGAATGTCCGGGTGGATTTCCGTCACCTACACTACGATGGCCAGGCCCAAACATCGAAATTGGGAGGACTTGAGAAGTTGGTGTGAGAGAAGCTTTCCTTGTACACGAAAACCGAGAATGAAGAAATTCCTTAGTCCAAATTCTTCGGGTATGTTGTGTGGCTGAGATGTGGCAGTGCTCCTACCATTGTTGGAATGATAAGCATACCGCATACTCACAGGGCACGCGCCGTGAAGGGGTGACCAGCAATGCCCATTGAGACAAGGGGGCGGGTGCGTACTACACAGCCATGCAGAGAAGATGAGATAATAGTGAATGTAAGAGCCTGGATTGTCGCTACTAAAAGGGACATTGTACAAGCTGTCTTTACGGAGGGCTTGGGTTGCAGCTTCAGAGTCAGCCGGGCCCTGCTATCACGCCCTGACGCATGCACCTCACGACGAATAGCCGCGTCTAACCTCAAACCGCCTGTACACACGGCGGTCGCTAGCCGAAGGACAATTACAACCGTGTTGCAAATATCTCCCATCTCGCGAAGGCGTGAATTATTAGTATCAAATTAAACAGCATTTTCTATCTTCTAGCTATCAGGCAAAGCACGTTTGGGAAAACAATTATAATTAACGCCTGTATCTTTCTGCAAAAACCGTCATGTCTGCTCTGCTTACTTTTGAGCAGCCACGACTGCCTCTGCAGTCTCCTTCACATCGGCGGGCTTCTTGCCCACAACCACAGGCTCTGCGGACGTAACGGCCACAGTCTCACCTTTGGCATTCTCAACTGCTGTGGCGTCTTCACTAGCAGCCTTGGCGGCAGCGGCCTTGGCTTCAGCCTCCTTAACCTCCTCCTTGGCTTCTTCCTTAACCTCTGTAGCCTTGTTGGCGGCCTTCTTTGGTTGCCTCTTCACTTTGCTGAGTACTCTCTGCAACTTCTTCAACTCTTTGCTGAATCCTTCCTCAGAAGAACCCTCCTTGTTTTTGACTGTAGGCTTACGCTTGAAAAAGCTCTTTCTTCTCTCAACCAAGCCATCATCCTTCTCAGTAGCCTTCTCTTGAACGGCAAGAACTTCGTCTTCCTTCTCAACACTAGCAGCAGCGGCAATCTTCTCAGCCCCCTTCTGAACCTTGTCTTCGACATCCTTCTTCTCAGCGCTGGCCTCGAGGCTGTCAGCCACAGACACTGGTTTGTCAGTGGTGGAAGCCTTGGCGTCTTCAAAATCTGCCGACTTTTTTGGGGGGTCCAGCTTGGTAACACTTCCAGCGTCTTGAGCAGTTTGAGACTCAGACACGTCCTTGTCGCTAGCAGGCTTCATAAACAATCTAGAAGTTCTCTTAATCTTGTCTCTAACAGTCATTTTGTACTAGTGTAAAATTGGTAAGACCAGAAACGGGGGTTCAGGAATGAGCTTGATTTTATACGTTTCAGATCATTCTGCTATGCATGCGCCAAAATGCGCCTCCATGCAACCGCTTCCTGATCCAAGCAACGTCTCAGTCGATTACAGAAAGTACAAATAAGCGTTTTACTGCGAACAATCCGTCTGTTATGCCCAATTGTTTCGACGCTCAAAACCATCCCATTGTTTTCTCGACCGGTTAGTTAAAGTTTGAATACCGCCCAAAACAAAGCGTTCTTTAACAATATAACCTATACATTTTTCACATGTGTCGTCACCGGTTGATTGTTTGGGAATTCTAATTCGTGAGTGGTGTCAGAATGGACAAATGCCTGTATCCACTGGTAACTTATACTTTCTCTATGCAAGCCTAAAGTTCCTTCTTTATTTTTGGAAAGTAGGGTGTCCCTCTGCATTGACCCAAATATAGACTTTTCTGAGCTTGCCTATTTCTTGATCCCTCATTTCACAATTGCTAGACTTGCGTCCTCTTTAGCAAAATCTATTCTGCGACAAACCATGGATGGTTACAGCCCAACCACTTTCACGAGGCTGACGAAAACGCGGTTACCTAAGTGGGAAAGCCAAGATTTTCGCATGTTATGGCACAACCATATCTTTTTGAGTGACAATTACAGGAGTTCTGCAGAGCGCCATGTGGGAAATCGTCACGGATTCCGTGCGCGAATGTCTCCTTGATTCACGCTGGCTTCTTGAGAAAAGCTGGCGTCTTCCCGTCAATGCAGGCGTTTGTTTCTCAGTGGGTACACACCTCTGGATGCAGGATTTTGAAGAAGATTCCTGTATTTCCTGCTAAATAAAAAAAAAAACGCTGGATACGCCGGTGCGCGTATTGGTCAACCGACAACACTTGGTGCTTGAGACTTATGTGCGCCTTCAAACACTCGCTCCATGGCTTGAACACCGTTCATAGCCTTTTCCCAGTGTTCATAGCCACGAATGTTTTTCTTGAGGCGAAATTCCGCGTTGTGAAAAGCTCTGCATATACTTAGCTGATCATTTTGCAACCAAAATTTTCAGGTGACTTTCGCGCACCCTTGCAATCCCATTGTTAGCTTGGGTCAGCCTCTTGGTCGGGCGGACACGAGTAAAGGAAACCCGGTTCAATTGATGTTTCTCTTGGGAAACATTTTATTTGAGAAAAATTCCGCATGTGCGGCGGTTTTGAATCTGCTTTTTACTAAGGCTGCGCCTCGCGCTCGCACGCTTGTTTGAATGCTGACACAGGGTCTGAGCTTCGTTTCAAAAAAAAAGTTTCAGCAGTTGATACTTTGAGGAACTGCATCCAATCAAGATGCCTCAAGCATGGTGACGTTTCAATGGTGCATCTCTTTTGCATTTGACGGTGAGTGCTGGTGGACCAACCCACCGATACGTCGGGCACGTGACCGGACTTGCACAGACCAAATTTTCTCGTAGTTCTAAACTCCTTTGCATTATCTCACGAAATTCCGAATTCCTTCATTATCCCAGGAAATCCCAAACTCCATTATCTAAGTCATGGGCTCCATAACCCCATTGACTTTAACTAACCGTTTCATCCCAGCTTCATATGCGCCATGTGTCCAAATCAGCCACCTGAAGCCTAATTTTCTGGGCCTTGTGACAATTCCAATTGTTACAAATCCGTCCACTTCCGCTGGCCTGGATGATCCTTTTTCCTTGGCTTTGCACGCACATAAACTCATCATCACCTCTGCCATCTTATATCTTAAGGATGGCCTGGATGTCAAGTTGAAGGTGACCTATGAACGTGAAAACCAAATCATCATAGTTGGTACAGACACCAGCTTCGACAATGTGGACAAAGTCACGATTTCTTACATGGGGTCAATCACACCCATAAAGACATACAAAGATGAGACGTTCGGGATCTTCAAAACAAACTACTCGGACTCTGTGGAGGGCAAATCTGATAACTTTGTCATTGCAACTCATACCCAACCGTTTGGATGCCGCATGCTTTTCCCTGTGATTGATGAGTTGATTCATAAAGTGCCCATCACTCTCACAATCACCGCCAAGTCGAGTTTCAAGGTGGTTTCAAATGCTAAACTAGCGTCCGTTGAAACCATTGACATGTCTGAAGACTCCAAGTTTACTTTTGAAGCTACTCCTCCGATTGCACCTTCTGTTTTTGGTTTTGTGGTGGGTGACTTTGAGAGGTGTCCTGCTCAAGATGGAACTAGTGTTCCTGTACAGGCGTACGTAACGAAAGGAGACTCTCAGCAAGTGCAATATGCCTTATGTGTGATTAGAGAATTGCTCCCAGTTTTCGAAAAGACTTTGGGTTGCCCATTCCCCTTGAAAAAACTTGATCTTGTTCTTCTCCCATTTCTTAGCGATACTGCCATGGAGAACTGGGCCATGATCACTGTGAT
Organism: Metschnikowia lochheadii; assembly: GCA_002370915.1. NCBI lineage: Eukaryota > Fungi > Ascomycota > Pichiomycetes > Serinales > Metschnikowiaceae > Metschnikowia > Metschnikowia lochheadii. Next base: position 260,444 of record NLAW01001749.1, on the reverse strand, counting down.
CAGAGATATCGTTCTCCTTGACGAAAACACAGCGCCTGAAGAGAAGAAGAAGCAAGTCAGACAACTCATTGCCCATCAATTGACCCATCAATGGATTGGTAATTTGGTGACTGTGGACGAGTGGGAATACCTGTGGTTTATTGAAGCATTTGCCACTTTTGTTGGAAACTATATCCTTTCGGTGGCCTCCCTCGACCCATCTGATTCGTCCGATTACATCCAGTCGAAGCTGGATTCCATGCAAGAATTCATGGACAGCGATTCTTATGCAAACCTTCCTGTGGAAAGCCTTCATGAAACCATGCAGAAAAAGAAAGGGTCATTGACGTTCAAGTCCAGAACCAATGATTTTGTTGATAAGAACACCTATGAGAAGGGTATGATCCTCATTAACATGATTGCTGTGTTGTTTCAGATGGAGAACAATGAAAAAGACTTTTCAAGCTTTTTCAAGGCACTCGGCGAGGTGATTGAGAAGTTCAAGTTTCAAACCATCAAACCATTTAAGATTTGGAGTGTCATGAACGACAAATCTTCCTACGAAATCTTGACCTTTGTTCATTCTTGGGTCAGATACTCTGGGTTCCCATACTTGAAGGTGAAGGAGTTGAATGGCAAGCTTCACATCGAACAAAACAGATTCTTATTCAATGACAATTTCAATGACCTCCAGCTAGAAAACCAGCCATTCCACGTTCCTTTGGCTATGAAGGTGTTGAGTGATGATGGTCAAGAGAAATTCGTGAATTTGATGTTGACAGACCGGTCAATGGAATTGGATATTCCTCCCACGCAGCTTCTTAGCATGAATTTCCAAAACCAGTTTTACTACAAGACGGTCTTCTCACCCGAGATCCAAAAGATTATCACTCAAAATGCATCCCAGAACAAAATAGAGCCTGCAGGCTTGGTAGGCTTGATCAAAGACTACGGGAAGATAATGGGTCAGCCAGTGCCTAGTCAGGATGCCTCATTGTTTGGGTCCAATCAGCTCGTTTTTCTCATGGACCTTGCTGACTCTTTGTGCAATGAATCCTGGGTCATAAACTACGAGGTGCTTAAATGGTTGTTGGCATATCTTGAGGTTGTCAAGTCGATCTTCCTCCACTTCACGGATTATACCAAGTTTAAAACATGGATCGAAGCATTTGGTTTGAAACTCATGAAGAAGATTGGCTCCTGGAATTCGATCTTTGAAGTAACACCCGGAAATTACAACACTGTTGAGTTTGAGGTGAGAAATATCATGCTTCAACTCGTTAGTCACGACCAAGAAGTCCGTCTTTTGTGCAAAAAACTCTTCAAGGGCTTTGTGAGTTCAGGAGTTAGCAAGGTGTTCCTCCCCCGGGAGCTTCTCTCACTGATGTTCAACGTGGCGATGGCCACGGCTTCTTTGGGCGAATATAAGCAAGTGCTTGCTCTCTCGAAGAACTCCAATGTGTCGTACTTGAACCATACCAATGCATCGGCACAAGACGTACAAACTAGTGCAGTGTCGTCGCTCTCATTCTGCGAGAAACAAGAGTTATTGACGAAAACACTCCATTTTGTTAACACCAACATCGACTCCAAGATGATCGAGTTGGCCTTAATTGGGTTCAAGTACGAAGAAAGACCCGAGGCCAAGGAAATGCTCTGGAACTGGTATAAGGTCAACTATGAGCTGTGGGTCAAGAGATCTCTTCGCAAAGGCTCCGACTGGTCCAAGCAAATCGGCATTACGGTGGGCAACATCACCAACTTGGTTTTGGGAGAGGTGATGCAGTACAGACCCAAGGATGTGGAGTCATTTGTCGAGGCCAAGTGTTCTTCGTTGCCTGACCATAAGCTCAAGGAGAGAATGAACAACCTCGAGGAGGAAGGCCAAGAGAAGAAGGTGATTGCCAGCTATTATGCTGATATCTTGTAAATACTATGTATATTTGTTTATATATGCGAAGGTCGACCTCAAGCATCTTTTTGCTTTCCGTCGGCCTCAATCTCTTCTACCTCCAAATTCTCCTGGATATTCCACAACTCAGAGTAGAGACTGCCCTCCTTCTCCAAGAGGCTTTGGTGCGTACCCTCCTCACACACCTGGCCTGCGTTCAATACCACTATCTTGTCACTATCAGCAATCGTCCTCAACCTATGAGCAATCAGAATATTGGTGGAGCGATCCGCTGTGAAAACGTTCCGAAGTGTCCGCAACAAGGCCTGTTCGGTATGAGTATCCAAGGCACTGGTTGCCTCATCAAAGAACTTGATGGGTGCCTTTTTGAGTAGAAGTCTAGCAATAGCCAACCGCTGCTTTTCTCCTCCAGAAATCATGAGCCCTCGTTCTCCAACTATCGATTGCATACCGTCGGGCAAGTCTTTGACAAGTCTATCGAGATTGACCTTCTCCATAGCCTCATTGACCTCCTCATCGGTTGCATCCAAGCGTCCGTAACGAATGTTCTCGATGATGGAGTCGTTGAAGAGAGGAGTGTCTTGAGGAACAACACCAATGGCCTTGCGTAACGAATCAAGCGTGACTTTGGAGATATCCTGGCCATCAATGAGGATTCTTCCCGATTGCACCTCATAGAACCTAAACACAAGCTTCAGAACCGTGGATTTACCCAGGCCAGAAGGACCAACTATGGCCACCTTCTCTCCGGCTGGAATGGTAAGTGATAAGTTCTTCAAGATGGGTCGTTCGGGGTGGTAACCAAAAGTGACGTTTTCAAAGGTGATTGTTCCTGGCCGCACTGGGTCGAGAACCAAAGGCTTAGCATCAGGGGCATCTTTCACTTCAATGTCATGGTTTTGAAGCTGGAAAAGGTTCTCCATATCCAATAACGACTGCTTCATTTCCCTATACACGGAGCCCAAGAAGTTGAGAGGCACCGAGAGCTGGAACACCAACTGGTTGATGAGGACCAAGTCTCCTACACTTAAATTACCACTGGCCACTCCACTGCAGCCCATGTACATCATGGCAGTCAAGGCCAGGGTGAAGATCAAACTCTGGCCTGCATTTAAATATGCTAGGGATGTGGCCACTTGGATGGATGCATCCTGGTACTTGACCAATGCCTTATCGTATTTCGCACACTGGTAGCTCTCATTGTTGAAGTACTTGACGGCCTCAAAGTTGATCAACGAGTCCAAGGCTACAGACGCAGCCTGGTTCTCGGCCTCATTGGCTTGACGCCGGAACTTGGTTCTCCAAGCGGTGGTGATGATTGTGAATGCAGAGTAGGCCGCTAGAGTCACGAGAGTCATGCCAGCATAGCCAATGCCATAGTTATAGGTCAAAAGACTGCACACCACTCCGATTTCAAACGTGATGGGCACTATATGGAACACCATGGCACTGAGAACAAAGCTGATTCCTCTTGTTCCTCTCTCAATGGCCCGCGTAATACCGCCTGTTTGCCGTACAAGGTGGAAGGCAAGGTCCATATTGAGCAAGTGCTTAAAGGTATTGTTAGAGACCCGGCGAATGGCCGACTGGGCCACCAGAGCAAACACAGCGTTCCGGAGCTCACCAAATAACGTGGCACCAAACCGGGCTCCTCCATACGCAATAATCATGGCTCCCATAACGGAGGCCACGGTCCCCACGTCGGAAGTCCAATCTATGTTCATGCCATCCACAATGCTTTTGAAGAAGAATGGCACCTGCACATTCAAGAGCTTGGAGCCAATCAAGAGCACAAGTGCCAAAACAACCCGGAACCGGAAACTGGGCTTATTCTTGGGCCATAATGTCACTAGTAACGACCGAAGCATCTTGGTCTCTGATGACAGCACTTGACGACCGAAAAAGGTCCATGAACTAGACTTCTGTTGAGACTCATTGGACGAAACCAAACCTTTTTGTTGAGAACTTTTTGGAATATCCTTTCTTGATTTCACTGCCACTTCTTCTTTATTCAAGATTGTATTCCCATGGAAATACCGCTTCCCAGCTGAACCTCCAAGGGCCTGTCGAGAATAAGTGCTCGATATGAGAGGACGAGTATGTGGTAGAGCCGAGATCCTGCAGAGTAGAAGCGTATCCACTGCCCATTTCGCCTGTAACCTAGACGCTCTCAAGACCATGGGCATCATTATAGCTTGGTGAAGGACTTAGAAGACTGCTTGGTGAAGGACTTAGAAGACTGCTTGGTGTGGAGCAGACTTGCGTGCTAGCGTGCATGTCCAAGAGGCGTTGGGTGCAGTACGGTGGTTTTTGTCGGGTCGTAGATGGATCTGATAGCGATGCCACTAAGGAAAGACACCCTCCTGCAGTTAGGCTTGTTTTTGTGTACAGAGATCTGGGTATATTAATACGGGGAGGGGGAAGGTATTATTTGGGGGGACTTCTTTTTTTTTTCTTTTTGGTGTTATGGGCTTGGTGCTGGATCTTATCGGCTCCATCCAAATGCCGATGCGGATGATGCACCACAGTTTCTCAGTTTCAATCTCACTCTGGGGTACTCACTTCTACATGCTCAGATATTCACGGTTTCACAATTATTTCTAGTTGTTACACGATTATCCTGTAAATTTTGGTTATTCTAGTTGCTTTGTTATGTTTTCAAGAAAAAAAAAAACAGTTTTTGGTCTTTTTTTTTTTTGCTTCTAGTCATTCAGCTGACTGAGTCTACATTCATTACTTCTAACATCAATTCTTTATACATGCAATGTTTGCGTGTCTCCGACTAACTCTCAGAGTTGGTCTTGGATGACAACTCGGCCTGTTTGACCAAACTGATTGGTGCATCCATCTTAGGCAACATGACTTCGATCAATCTGATCTTGGAGTTCTCGTTAAACTCCTTGTCGTTGAAGATCTTCTCGGCCTCGTCCACCGTAGACACACGGATGGTGTCGTATTTCTTGGCACCAAAGAGAGGAAGCAACTGCAAGTTATTCCATGGTTGCACATCGTTGTAGGCAGCGGTCTCACCGTGGATCAATCTCTCGATGGTGTAACCGTCATTGTTCAACACGAACAAGTATGGAGTGGTCTCCCACTTGCACATGGTGGAGATTTCTTGCACGGTCAATTGCAACGAACCATCACCCACGAACAAAATGACTCTCTTCTTGGGGTCAATTTCTTGTGCGGCCATCACAGCTCCCAAGGTAGCACCCACGGTGTAACCAATGGATCCCCACAACACTTGCGAGATACCAAGACAGAAGTCTGGGAATCTGGATTGAACAATACCAAAGGCCGAGGTTCCGGTCTCAGTAATGATGATGTCTCCCTCTCTGAACCAAGAGGAAACTCTTCCCCACAACCATTCTTGGGAAAGTTTGGAGTCGCCAGAAAGCTTCTCGGCAGTCTTTGGCTTAGGAACGGCAACCTCCTTGTAGTGGCCAACATGCTTATCAACAACAGTCAACAACTTTTGCAACACCTCCTTCATCTGCACACCTGGGAAGGTGGCTTGCTTGATCTTGGTGTAGTCAGAGTGGAACTCAACAATGTTCTTGGTCTTGTAAGAGTACGAGAAGGAACCAGTGTTGAAATCAGACAACAAGGCACCGATGGACAAGACCAAATCAGCAGACTCCACAGCCTCCTTGATGGCAGGCTCGGAAAGAGATCCAACGTAAACACCTCCAAATCTCTTATTGGACTCGTTCACGGCAGATTTACCCATAGGAGTCACGTAGACAGGGAAGTTAGTGGCGGAAACCAACTTTCTAACCTCCTCTCTGCAGTCGTGTCTAGAGGCACAAGCATCGACCAAGATGATTGGGTTCTTGGCCTGGTCGATCAAGTTAGTGACGGTCTCAATGACCTCATCCTGAGCCTCAGGCTCGTTTGGCTTCAACGAAAGGTCAAGAGGGGTGTCCAACAAGGAAGCAGGAACATTGGAGTCCACCAAGTTAGCAGGCAAGGCCAAGTAAACCGGCCTTTGGTTGATGTAGGCCTCTCTAATACATCTATCAATCTCGTAAGGAGCAGAGTTAACTTCGGAAATAAAGGCAGTGGTCTGCGAGATGTTATTAGACATTCTGTGGAAAACCGTAAAGTCTCCGTTACCCAAGGTGTGGTGCAACAACAATTGCTTGGCCTGCGAGGAGATGGAAGGAACACCCACAACGTGTAACATACCCACGTGTTCGGCGTAAGCACCTCCAACACCGTTCAAAGCAGACAATTCACCCACACCAAAAGTGGTAACCAAGCAGGCCAAGCCCTTGACTCTGGAGTAACCATCAGCAGCATAAGCAGCGTTCAACTCGTTAGCGTTTCCGGCCCATCTCATACCCTCAACCTCGTAGATCTTATCAAGAAGAGCCAAGTTAAAGTCTCCGGGAAGTCCAAAGATACTTTGAACTTTGAGCTGGTTCAATCTCTCAAAGAGATATCTTCCTAAAGTAATTTCAGACATGAGTAAAGTGATTTAAGTGTTTGTATCAGTGAATGATAAGTGGAGAGCAGCAACCAATGCGGCTAGCTGCAAGCCTTATATAGGTTGGGAGTGGAATCCGAGTTCCGGGGAGGGGTGATCGTGTAAGCGCATGGCATGAGAGCAAGGACGAGAGTGGGCAGGCCGAGCGCATATTCGCATAGGGGAAGTCCGACCCGCAAAGGCTGCGTAAAGGCTGCGCAAGGGTGTTCGCGGGTTAAACTTTCTGGATACAGCCGGAAAGGTGGCCATGCGCGCACCCATGAATGGCTCGCTATGCGCTTACGGAATCGCCTCCCGGAATTATTCGTGAAACCTCACGCAAGCTCTATGAGGCTATGTGGTACTTGCGTGACTAATTAAATATTGCATACCGGGATAGATTTAGATAAGTGACATTAGTAATAAACCCGCTTTAGTCTAGTCTGATCAAGTGATGATAATAATCTTTGACCTGGCTAGACTGGACGGATTGGGCTGGGATGGGTGGTTAATCCATGCGTCTCTGCAGGTTGCGGTGGGTATATGGGCGAGCACTTTCTTTGCTATTTGGCCCGTCAGATGTGAGACTGGCGGGGACTGCCTCTGCCACATACAGGTTGCAATTTATTATTCATGCAACCCAGCTAATACTGGACTTAGGAACCTGATTCGGACTTTTGGGAATTTTTTGGATAATACATACTTAATACAGTCTTACGGGCTCAATACAGGCTTACAGGCTTTAATACAGGCTTTAATCTTCGGCCTTTGTTCCATCGTAAGTTCGGCTTTTATTCTTTATAGTTCCGGATTTGGCTCTTTAAGTCTCGGACTTTGGTACTCCCAGCTCTCCCAACTCTCCCAGCTCCCCAGCTCCCCAACATCACTACTATATGAAATACTACTATGGAACATTATAATGAAACACTACTACATACATCACTAGAACTATCTCTAGGATTAGACGATTTACTGATTTTATAAGTAACGTGTGGATTTACGAGCTTATGAGAATTTACAGGATTTGTTCATGGATTTACAAGGGTAGGGCCATTGTTCAGTGATTCGCAGTAGATTGGGGAAAAGAAACAGTAGAGAATACAATGGGGTAACAAAAGAGGGATTATTAAGTGGTTGTGATTTTTAAAGCCAATTTAAAGTAAATGGAATTCACGGGAGGCTTAAGAATCATTTTATTTCTAGTGTGCGAGGTTGTTATTTTGGAATTGGGGGCTGGACGTTTTGCGTGGAATGTGTAATATCCAGAAAAACTGGGTACTGTCTTTTTTTTTACACAGGCCAATAGAGAAGCAGTAATAGACTACAACGTTACATCTTCATCTACACTTTGTCAAAAACACAAGAATAGAAATGGTCATAGAATGTGATAAATAAAAAAAATACAGGCATGGTGTGATGAAAAGAAATCAAAAAAAAATGGATGATATGGTAATAAAGGGAAAAGTATTATGTTATGATGGGATGATGTTATAGAGTTCATAGAAATATTGAATTGCCCACGGGGCGTTGGGTGCAGGACAATTTGTTTGCGCGGTGCGGGTAAGGGAAAAAACTTCATCACCTGAGCGGCATGTGCTGAAATCCCCGTGACCCAAACAACATCCACTTTTTTCGTATCACGTTGAGATAATCACGTTCTGATAAACAAGTTCCAGCCTGCAGCTCCCCAAAAGCCACCCAGACATTTCTAGCCCGTTGTACACACAACAGACTTCAAATAAGCTAAGAATTGACAGATCTTAGTCTTGCCATCCCAAATCCCCTATTTTCCCCCGTTTTTAAAATTTCCCTCGCACTGAACATGGTAAACAAAAGAGAGGGCCCAGACGGCTACGACGATGCACCCAAAAAAGCCAAGCTCGAAGAAAAAAAAGAGGAGCTTGCAATTGATTCCGAGTTGTTGGGCGACCAATCGTCTTATAACGGTAATCAAAACAACGAGCAAAATGAATCCAAGGAAGGTCATGATGATGAAGACGCAGCTGTCGCAGCAGCAGCCTCATTGGTCAGCGACGCTGAAACTGCCAATGCTGCTGCTGCCGCTTTAAGCCACCAACAACCAAGTCACCACCACCACCTTCATCACCATCATCATCACCAGCAACAACAACAACAGTTGCACCAGAGGTTGTATGAAAACCACCACTATGGTACCCAGATGCACGGAGGTTCGGCCGCGCAGCATAGATCAGACAGTTCTATCTTGCAGCCTACCACGTTGCCCCAAAACGGAAACAAGCCACCACACGGATCCGAGGAATGGCACCGTGTCAGACGCGAGAACCACAAGGAGGTGGAGAGAAGAAGAAGAGACTCCATTAACCAGGGCATCAAGGAATTGGCTGCTTTGATTCCTACCCCAGACACCAACAAGGCACAGATCTTGCAGCGTGGAGTCGAATTCATCAGACGGTTGAAGGAAAATGAAAACAACAACATTGAGAAATGGACTTTGGAGAAGTTATTGACGGAACAGGCCGTCAGTGAGCTCAATGCATCCAATGAGAAGTTGAAGGCGGAGTTGGAGAGGGCATACCGTGAAATTGAGCAATTGCGGAGAAAACTCGAGGAGAAGTGATCACGTGCGAAAAATGGTCACATATCTAATGTCAGTGATGAAGAAAGTGATCAAGTGTCAATTGCACGTCGAAAAAGGATGAACTGTTCTAGCCGTTGCGCTGTGTATTTTTATGTCTCGTTTTGTATTTTATTAGTCTACAATTTTTAAATTAGATTATATTCCTAACACAGTGTAGCATAGTAAATTAATGAATTAATGCAATGATATTAATGCAATGATATTAACAGGCGAACCTGAATTATGATTATGGACGCTTAGTTCTGACTATTTGTCCCCTTCCCCTTCCCCTTCTACCTGCAACTTCATCTCCTGTTCATACTTGTCGTTAAGCTTGATGTATCGTTGCACCCGTGCATCAAAAGTATTCAAGTCCAGCTTGAGATGGTACAAGAATGACTCGTGCATTAACGGATGCAATTCTGGGGCATGTTCCAAGACGGCTTGCGTGGACTTGCCGAAAAAGAACCTCTTGATTTCGTTTTCATGAACTGCAGTCATGTCTCGTGTGCGGATATAGTCAATGAGCAATTCATCGTGATGCAAGAGTGCATAAAGATCATCTTCGGGTAGCATAGTCAATGCTTTCATTTCGTGGGCTTTCAACGGGTCCTTTTCTGCAGGAAACTCGAGCTCTGGTTTCCGGTCTTCGACAATGTATTTGGAATTCCATGTCGCTCTGTGTCGGATGAATGCCCTTAAGATATCCTGATGGATCCAGAGCCTTAATTGCGGCACAAAGAAACGACCGAAAAAAAACTTGTTGGTGACTCCATTATCTTTGTACTCGTAGGTGAGAATATCGGAGAAGCGCAGGGGAATATAGGCCACCTCACTCTCCACGAACGATTTGACGAGAGGAGACACTTCATCCAAACTCACAAAATGCTTACCTCTGCAGTTGAATACCTGTAACTGCTTGTTGATATCGGAGTTGGGGAGTCCTGTTTTGTCAAATGACAGGGGCAACATTTCCTTGTACCGGTTTGGAGCCTCATCGTTGGAGACAGCCAAACCGGTAATGTCAATATAGAGCCCGGAATCCACATCAATGAACCTGGCATCAATGTTGTTGTTCCCGTTGCTGTGGCCTCTGGTGGCAATGAAGGTTCCGCAATCCAAGAAGTATCTGCGGAATCCGTCCTCTCCATCCTCCACAATCAACGATTGGTTGAAATGCATGCTCAACTTGTGCAAGTCCATCACGGGAACCTGCACATCGATATCGTTATCCCATGGGAAAGCAATGCCGTTCCAGTACCACGCCAACAAAGAGCCATGGGCCATCCATGTGGTGATGCCCTGTTTCCGGGCGAACGAGAGCCACACTCTCAGTAATCTATGTAAAGTATTGGCTTGCTCGAGACTGCCGATTTTGAACCCGTTGAAAAAACGGAAATCATAGTGATCTCCATACAAGTTCTGGAACACCCGGGCCTCGTTAAAGTACTTGGGAGGGTTTCTCTTGACACTCACTGCATATTTGAGCGAGTCCAAGTACGCGGCCTCAGACTTAGTAAGCGAGCTATCTCTCTGCCGTTTTTCCAAATCCCGCAATATCTGGATCTCGTTGAATTCGAAATCTTCCCGCTTCAACTCGATCTTATAAGAGTTGACCACCTTATCTACCAGCAGCTTGACGGCTTTTTTAAGACCCTTGAACTCTTTTAAAGTATTGATGGTGGACACATGATTGGAGTCTTTCAAGAACTGGTCCACCAAGTTGTTGTTTAAGAGATTCTTTTTTTCCTCAGCAACGTCCACCGTATACGAGCCGTCTTTGGTGAGAAAAATGATCGAAGATGGGTTGGGGGCCAGAGTATACAAGAACAACTTGCCAGCAATGATGGAGTTCTCCTGCCTCATGCGGCCAAAGAACTTGTTGATCACGATACCCAAGCCAAGACCGTCTTCTTCTGTCTCGGGACGACAGAAATACTTGGGGTCCAAGGCACCCTGTTTCAAAACAGGACTTTTTCCTGGCTCTTCACTCTTCATGAGGAATTCCTGGTGCGGCCTCTCGTCGAGCATTTCACATGATACCTGGGACCGGTTGGTGGCCAAACGGTACAGGTCGATGGCCGAAAGGTCGACCCAGTCGGACCAGTGGAAAGGCACAGGTTCTTTGAATGCATTAGGATTGGACGCTAGGTGGTGGTAGTACACAGCAAGCGTGAAGCGGGGGTCGAAAGGAACCACCTTGGGACGTTCAGTCACAGGATGCTGGAAGTATGAAGGCACATTGAGTTCTGTATCGAAATCGGTAAGCACGGTATCTACGAGCCAATAGAGGTCTTCCTCGGACTGGTCCCTCTTTGTTTGGAACAAGTCGGAGATGCGTTTATAAAAGGCCGAGCCAGAGCCGGTGATTTCCAGCTTCACTTTGTTGGACCAAAGTGACACAGTCAACTGGTCAATAAGATTAAGATTCTCCTCATTGGGATAAAGTGATATCAGCAGTAGCTTGAACACAATGAGTAGAAGTAATAAGACCCCTAATATGTGGATGTTTTTTCTTCGCACCAAGAGAAACATTGTGTGTAGGTGGTGTGGTGTGGGGTCAAGGAGGGAGTGGGAAAGTATAGATCCTTTAGATCAAGGCAAGAAATGGAGATGAGCCGGTCAAGAGAAGCCGAATGGAATGAGTAGAAACGAAAATATAAGCGCACAGGCAGCAAGAAAAGCACAGCACAAAACAGGAAAACGTTGATACTAAAAGGAAAAGTTGAGCCTTGCAATTCTCCGGAAAAAGAAATAAATAACTTTTCCCCAACGTGCATGCGAAAACTTTCGGGCAGCCTGGGGCCTCTTTTTATACAAGACCAGCCACAGATCAAAGGCTACTGTGCATCCAGGAAGGTTATGTGACAGGTTGCCTGATCGAGAATGCCCATTCATGACCCGTGGATATCTCGTAAAATGCAACATTCCTGGATGTGCCTCTTCTGTTGCACTGAGTGCACTGAGAGCGCAAGTGAAGACCGCGAGATGATAACGCCTTGGGGCGCACGCGTGGCTGGTTGGTTTAAGCTAGTGCCACTACTGCTTCGAAACGAACTATAGATCATGGCTTGATGGTTGGTTGGTATTGGGAGGGGTTCCAAGCCCCGGAAAGTCCCGTATGATTTTTAGCTTGATTTGCAAAGAAGGGTTGTTTACACCCATGCATTGTTTTAAAGTTTTTTTTTTTTTTTTTTTTTTCCCGGGTTTTTCTTTTTTTTTTTTTTTTTCCGGTTTTTTTTTTTTTTTTTTTTTTCCCGGGTTTTCCTTGTCTTTTATTCTCGGCTTGCTCTCTGCAGCATGCCCTGTTACCAGATGCACCAAGATGAAGAAAAGGGACCAAGAATAGAGAAGGTACGAGTTGAGGGGGGGGGAACGGATGATGAAGTGGGGCCATGACCACAGCAATAAAAGTTTTTATTGTTTAATTTAAACTACATGGTCTTTAAATATATAGTCAAATTTGGGGTTATTTTTTATCCTTCACTTGGGGGTCGATATTTTCTAACTGCATTGTAACAACATTTTCTTGGCATGCGCGGGACGTGCATATACACGAGGATAGAAATGCACCTGCACACCGTGAAGAGGTGGGTTCCCGAGGGGTAATCTAGAAAGACGAGAGGCGGCCGAGGGCCAGGGATTTTACCCGTTTTCTAGGTTGGCCGCTTGTGTCCATTTAGCAAGGTCTTCTATGCCCTTGGTCTAGAGGCTGCAAACTGTACATTCCTTGATGCAACTTAGACATGCATTGCAGAAACTGCGAGTATGGCAGGTGCGCCCAATCAGCGTTCTGAACCCGGGGCCTCGCAAGTCTACTAAGCTTTAAACAATAGCCAAGTATCCATGACATACGATTGTAAAATGCTACTACTGAAACATGCCCTATTGTTGCGAAAAGTGCTACACCGCGATACGACTGTAGTTCTTCTAATATTGAGTGGCCGCCGTTAATCTGATCGACCGATCACAAGTCACTCGAAAGAAAAAAACAAAAAACAAAAACAAAACAAAACAAGAAGATTTATTTATCGCCAGTTAACATGTGGGAATAGAAGTATTAGACATAAATTGAGTTGTGCAAAATAAGTGTTGTAAAAGAGTAATAGTGTATTGAGTAGAATTAATTTTAGAATGATGTTAGATTTTTGGGTGGTCTACTAATTTGTGGCGTTATGGTTCTCAAGTCACCTACTATAATTAGTGGTATGAGTATATCATGAGTATTTCATGAGTTTTGCATGTTTTGCATGTTTTGTATGTTTTGTATGTTTTGTATTTATCAACTATAAGAACTTTGGCTAATGAACAATAAATGCCTTGATTGAAAATGAGTAACATCGGCTGATTTCCTCGTATGATGTTGGAATAGCCCGATGGATCGTACGTTCTGCATGTGTCGCCATATGGACTAATAAACGAGGTAACATTGGAAATGTAAAATGAAGTGTCAGTTAAAGTTTGAGGCGAAGTAAACTCAAATGAAATAATTTGGATTCAATCAAAGTTCAGTTAAAAGTTAGTTAAGGTGAAATATTACGAAACAATGTGAGAAGTTTAATTAAGACTTGGTTATAGCTGGTCATACACTGGTCTAGACCTGACCTGCGCGTAGAAATAAACAGGTGAAATAAGACCACTGCTTCGGGTAAGTTATACGTACGATAAACCGAGCACCAATCAGAATAGAGGTGAACACTAACAAAGTTTATATATTATTTCTTCTTCTTTTTTTTTGTAGATTTGCGTATGTGTTTAATTTATAGCTAGACCCTGGGCTAAACACTAGAGTGCGCTTTACAGTACTAGGGTGCGCTTTACAGTACTAGGGTGCGCTTTACTAGGGTGTGATATACTATGGGCTATGGTTATTTCTTGAAAACAAGGGTAGAATAATGACCATATTTGTTTATATAAACGTATGAACTACTTTATGTATTTGTTGGATTTTATGTATCTGCTGGATACGTGGATGTATGTCAGCTGTATGGTTCACTCGTAGTATAGAGGGTGTGTGGCCTATTACTTATACCAAACCTCTGATACCAGTTGGAACTTATACTTCGATACCATAATGGGTGTAACCAATGAACTTATTAGGAACATTAGGGACTTTTTAATACTTCTGATGAACAAATTGAACTTTGGTCATTGACTTGAAGCTTCATATATATTCTTTTCCTACACACAAGCACACATCCACCAATACCTTCCCAGAACCAAGGTATGGAGTCATCTAAGGCTCATGGAAGCCTTTCAAAAAAGGGTGGTGATTGCAAAAAGAAACAGCAAGGGATGGGTCAAAGTATAAAATTGTTCCTATAGAGGTTATGGAATCAGCTCAGTTTGAGAACACCATGTTCAGGGCCAGATTCGCAACGACACACATTGAGGCACCAGAAGAACCTGTGATTTACCATGGGGTAATATCCAGTGGAGGATTCACACTATAAAAAGAACTGTCATTATAGTCTCATCAAGATATGTAAACACTTTATGAGAAGTGTTTTTTTTTTCTGAGAAGGAGAGGAGAAAAAGAAGGAGAAGAGTTACCAGTGTTTTCTTAGTATATCATAGTATAGATATAGATAAGAATAGAAGTGACTGAGATGAAGAGTGGTGTTCTACAACTATATTTCATTTGAGACCAATAAATTATCCGTTCCAGTATAAGAGTATCCCCAATGATATAACCGTTTCAGTTTTAGAGTGTATAGTAACGTTCATCAAGGTATACCACACCAATTTATGGTATGACCCAGGATAAACTAGAAACTAGAAACTAGAAACTATATAGTGGACTATGATTTTGACTGTAATATAACCAGTCCTAGAATCAGTAGCCATATTAAGGGGATCACTCTTTGATGTAGCATCTAGCATTACTGACCCACCAAGCATTATTAATCTACATAGCATCATTACCGATGTCATAGCTTTTATACTAAATGTATCAGTTCACATTCTTCTTTTGTTATTTCCGAAAGATTATGTAAGGGAATAGTCCAGTGCATATCGATGTCATAATTTGGTACTCAGCCACCCCCTTTAGTCTTCTATAGCCTTCTATTTGTATGAGTGTTATTTCAAATCTAGATGATCTCTCTTATGTGATATTTCAGTCATCCAAATAATCCACCGATCTCTATGAGCGTTATACGTGATAGATTAGTAGCTGGAAATACTAAGGATGGGGTCAATTTGTAGTAGTACGTCATCTAGAAAGGTACTGGCTATAGTCTTGAAAGTGGTTATGAATATAAGTGTAATGAGTTGGAGTCATGAGTAATATACTTTTTCTTAAAGTGGTACTACATCTACTAAAGGTAACACTACTGTACATAGTTGAGCTAAGCTGCCCGTTCGTGCCATCATGCACCGTCAAGTACACACAAGTACACACGTACACACATAGAGTCATACTCCCAAGGCTATCAGCTATTGACCAAAAAAGTAGATAATTTAATATGTGAACAAAACTCTATTCAAAAGGTAATTAGAAGAAAAGTACTAATCCCATTGTCTTCAGGATGACACTTGGTCTTGAAGTATAAAAATGGTGACATTGTCAGTGCACCCATCGAGAAAACTGGTATAAAGATCTCGACGCCAGCTTTCTTAGTAGCCTTAGCAAAGTCAATGTTGATTCCACAATTGATATTCGTAGACAACCCGATCCTGCGGCAGCTGGGGTGGTGGTCAATGAAGAACACACGGTTTGTGGATTTTCTTGTGCAACCAGGACACCGTAGTTAGAACAAGGAGCAGTATGTAGTAGACTATAGTAAGAGTGAACTACTGTAGTAGGTGTCTAAAAAGGATAGTAGAAAAAACTATTGGTAGTTCGGAGTAGTAGATACTAATGGTAGTTCGGAGTAGTAAATACTATTGGTAGTTCGGAGTGGGTTAGGAGAGAGAAGAACTATTGAAGTTGGATTCAAAAAAGGTAACCTAGAAATAGTACAAGTCACCCCATTACTATTTATGTTGAAGCTCGG
Organism: Metschnikowia lochheadii; assembly: GCA_002370915.1. NCBI lineage: Eukaryota > Fungi > Ascomycota > Pichiomycetes > Serinales > Metschnikowiaceae > Metschnikowia > Metschnikowia lochheadii. The sequence continues at coordinate 244,485 of NLAW01001749.1, read as the reverse complement.
AGCTTTCAGGCCAGAGGAACTCCAGAACTTTCTCTCTAGTATGGGTATCCATATCCTGAAAAGTAGACTATAGAAAGAGTGGAGTGAGTCACAGTGCAGCGAGAAAAAAAGAAGAATTTGTTGATTAAAGATTCAAGCGTATTATTTAAGAATAGTTACTGTAAATATTGAGTGTATAGAGAATCTTTGGAGAATTATAGGAAGTTATGGATTCAATAAGGTAGAATTAAAGCTTTATGTTATATGATGGAGACTATGTCATTTGCTAAGGAGTTCTATATTGTGGTAGTGGCTACTGGCAGAATGTGTATTGAAAGTGTATACTGAGACAGTAGACAGTACAGTAGATAATAAAGAAGATACATCAGTAGATATGTCGGTAGGTAATCAAAAAGATAGGTTAGTGGATAATCAAAAAGATAGGATAGTAGAAAAAGTATAGATCAATAACTTGGTGGCGTGTGGTATTATGTGGTATCATGTGGTGTTATTTAGTAGGTGGTTAGTATTGACGGAAGTGTGCGACTATGAGTCTTGGGGTCATGCGGGTGCCCAAGAAGCTTAAGGAAGTGACCTGGTCAATATAAAAGCACAGGTAATTTTTAGACTAATCGTAAATGGTATAGTAAATGATATAGTAAATGATATAGTAAATGATATAGTAAATGTTATAGTAAATTTTATAGTAGATGGTATAGTAAATGTGTATGGTTAATAGCCCGGGTAAGGAGGAATGAGAGGTGTTGTTGTGAAGTTTTCAGTACCACGGATTGGTACTTAGGAAGTGAGATTAGTTTCATAGCCAAGTATGTCTTCATAAGCATAGAAGACACCCTTTCTACATCAGCTGGTGTAGTTCCCACAGTACTAGTCATCTTATTGATACTATTCTTATTCTTCGGGATTGATACTGTTGTATTCAATGACTTTCGTAAATCAGAGGTTACGCTCTAATTTATAGTCTCTCCCGGCTCGACGCCGGCTACATGCAGGTCGTTCTCGAAACCTGATTTTCCTGTTTTTTTCTCTCTCTCAGATAAGAGCGGTCACAGATGTCCCTATTCGCGCAGCCCTTAGGGCTTTACGAATCTCCACGTGACCATACGTGCCTCAATCTAAAGTGTAGAAGTCACGTATGTTCAACAAGAAGGTGAGGGAGAGGAAGGCGAGGGAGAGGAAGGATGGAGCATTTTTTTGATCGTGCGGTTGGTTGAGTAAAAAGATATCGGCATTGGTGCAGGGCAAAAAAAAGAAAAACGATTAAGCGCACGCTGAGAAAGTTCACCCTCAGGGCCGCACACTTTCAGGCCTTCCCTCCCCCAGTCGGTGACCTCTCTCTCTCTCTCTCTCTCTCCCCACTCCACTCCACTCCGAACCGCATTTCGCTTAAATTTGGGCCTTCTAGCGAGCCTATTTTGGCCGATTTAGCCGAGCGTTTCCATCATCACCCCTCGTATTTTCCCTTGTTTCGTCTTCTGCATCATTTCGTCTTCTGCGTCATTTCATTTCTCCACCATTTCATTTCTCCACCATTCATTTCTCCACCATTCATTTCTTTTCTCCTTTCTTCCATGTTGTACTTCTAATTCCCATTCTTATTCACCATTCATTCTTCATATTTAACAATCATTAAACAATCATTTAACATTCATTCATGTGATAAATTTCTTCTCATTTCTATTTTAGACGTACTCCTTTTCCTATCATGATTAATTTTTTTCCCCTGTCTTATTTCCCTATCTCTTGTTTTATCTTGATCTGGAGCATATCTAGGGCTTCGGCGTGCGATAGGCATGGGTGCGGAGATCTCCAGCACTGCGACTCGGTAAAAATCTCGACAAGCACCAAGACTTTTTGGAGCTGTAAAAGGTGTCAAAATAGAGTTTGCTCAGCAACTCTAAAATGCCCCATGGGAAACCTGGCAGAAATTAAAAGTAATTCTATAAAGTAGATATAAAGAAATTCGGTATCCCCTGTTTGGGGGGCTCTACCCCTACACTTCCCCCCCTTCAGTGACTGCTATCTTCTGTTGCCTTATCTCACGCTACCTTCGGTGCTTCCCGATATTCTTTATCTCATTCACCGTCCACACCCATATGCACGCACCGCCTGTATGCTGCACCGATAAAGCTTTATCGGCCTGACCTACATCTTGTACATATATACCAGTGCTTTCTTTGCTGACTTTTAGTTCCATTAGTTTTACATATATACAGGTGTGATCCACTGACGTCATCCACTTCTCGGGTCGAATTGTTCTACTGGTCAACGGGTTGTTTTCAAGTGTCTGGTCTTTCTTTTTTTCAGATCCACCTTCTACCCTTCACATTTCACGTTGACGTTCCAGATCCCACTGCTTCTTATTGGTGGATCCAAAAAAACGAAAATATTCCTGGTTTCTCCAAACTGTCCATTTTTTTCTTTCTAATACTTCACACTTTCGATGATTTCCAAACCCCAGCTTTCGACCTTCGGCAGAAGAGTCATCCATAAATGGACCACACGCGAAGGTTTTTTCGGCGACTACGACTATGGCTACCTTTTCGTGCCAGAATTGCCCTTTTCCAAGAAAGCTCCAAAAACACAGCCTTTTTTCGGTCTCAATTCTGATATGCCCTTATTCTTGGGGTTCCTCTTGGGGCTTCAGCATGCCTTGGCCATGTTGGCTGGTGTGGTGACTCCTCCACTTATCATCTCATCCACAGCAAATTTGCCCACACAGATTTCAGAATACTTGGTTTCTGCATCCTTGATTACGTCGGGTATTTTATCATGTATCCAGATTACTCGTTTCCACATCTACGGTACACCTTATTATATTGGTACTGGGTTGCTTTCGGTGGTGGGCACTTCTTTCTCCACCATTACTATTGTCACCAGTGCCATTCCAATGATGTATACCAATGGTATCTGTCAGACTATTGATGGCGTGAAACAACCGTGTCCTGAAGCCTACGGCCATATCTTGGCTACGGGTACAGTATGTGCGTTGCTCAATATTCTTTTATCGTTTTCACCTTCCAAGGTACTCCAGAAAGTGTTTCCGGCCATTGTGACTGGTCCAGTGGTGCTTTTAATTGGTACCAATTTGATCCAAACCGGCTTTGAAGATTGGATTGGCGGCTCGGACTGTGTCAATTCTACGTGCGGAAAGAAAGAGTTACCATGGGGCTCAGCTCGTTTTGTGGGCTTGGGTTTCTTGGTGTACTTGTCAATCATTGTGTGTGAGAGATTCGGTGCCCCTATCATGAAGTCCTGTGCCGTTATTGTGGGTTTGCTCGTGGGGTGTATTGTTGCTGCTGCATGTGGCTACTTCTCCCATGCCAATATTGACCTTGCACCTGTGGCCACATTCCCTTGGGTACACACGTTCCCTTTGAAAGTTTATGGCCCCATAGTGTTGCCATTTTTGGCCGTCTACATTACTTTGATCATGGAAGCCACGGGTGATATTACGGCCACGTGCGATGTGTCTAGACTTGAGGTGGAGGGAGAGCAGTTCGAGTCAAGAATCCAAGGAGGTATTCTCTGTGATGGTATTAATGGAGTCTTATCAGGCTTGATGACCGTGACTCCTATGTCGACGTTTGCCCAGAACAATGGTGTGATCTCCGTCACCAAATGTGCCAACAGAAGAGTGGGATACTGGTGTGCGTTTTTCTTGGTGGTGATGGGGATTTTCGGTAAGTTTGCCGGGGCCATTGTATCGATTCCAAAGCCTGTTTTAGGAGGCATGACATCGTTCTTGTTCACATCCGTGGCTGTTTCTGGAATCAAGATTATCTCCACCACTGAGTTCACCAGAAGAGACCGTTTCTTGTTGACGGCGTCTCTCTTGCCCGGATTGGGAGCCACTTTGGTCCCAACGTGGTTTGAAAACGTGTTCACTTATTCTGGCCCCAACAAGTCGTTGCAGGGCTTCTTTGATGCCATCGTGTTGGTGATGAGCACTGGTTTTGCCGTGACTGGTTTCATTGGCTTGATCTTGAACTTGGTCTTGCCCCAGGTCCACGACGATGTAGAGGAGATCAACGAGGTTGTTTTGGAGACCGTGGGCTCTGCTGATGAGCACGCTTTGCGGGTCTATGCCACCAAGGAAAGAGACGCATTCCTTCACCAGGTGTCGAAGGGCTCGTCCTCGTCCAACCTCTAGCTTGGCTAGAGCCTGTATTTATTTCCAGCATAATGCTACACCATGAACTAGATGCCCATAAAATGGGGGCTTGAGAGATCATCAATTGACAGACCAATACTTAGTTGGTATTAACTACTAAGAAGTATCAGGTAGACTAGACCATTCCATTCAGGCTTTTTTATGTACATATACGCCCAGAATATAGATAGTGACTAATAACAAGGTGTGGAGATGGTCAGTCCAGAATAGGTTTCCATGGAATGTGGAATACGTAGAGTAATAACAGAGTTTCATAGTCATAATACATGTAATATGAAAACTGGGTTTGGATGTTGAAAGTGTATGGATACTCAGGAGCACCAGAAGTCTATTTAGAATAATAATACTAAAATGTACACAATCACACTCTTAGTTAAAAGGTAGTAGTGTAAGGTATTAGTATAATGTAAGGTACTAGTATAATGTAAGGTATTAGTATAATGTTAGGTACTAGTATATTAAAGTAGTAGTAGGAGGCACACCCAATAAGAAAGGAAAAGCTTCCCTATTCATGACAGTACTAATAAAAATATCAAATTCAGTCTACTATATATTTCCTAAGATTAATACCCTATCTTTATATTGTACTTCGTAGCTTACTCCACACTAAACTATACTGTTTCTGTAGACTGTACTATAGATTGTAATATACTATTTCAATCTTATTGTTAGGTCAGGCACTATGTTTATTATGTTCATTAGTCGATGATCTCTCAGAAAGAGGAATCTGAGCCACTTTTGAGTTGTCGATAGGTGCAAAAGAGAAAAATTCACCTTCCCTCCTGGTACCTCGTACAATGATGGCAGAGGAGGGGCACTGTGGAATGACCATTGTTAGGATTAGACAGTGTAGGCTCAAAATAGGGAAACAGAGAGGGAACTAACTATGGTGAATCTAAAATACACTCTATAGTGTTCCATGGTCTATCCAGTGTATATATGCTGCATTACCTTTTTCTACACTATAACCTCTGTCATGGATATATAACTATACTCATTGTGACCGAAGACTTGGGGATCTTCTTGCACAAATACCGCTTGGATGGCTTGACTCCCGACATCAAGTACGACGAATGGAAAGGCACAGAAATACCCTTCAATGGGATCACCGCAAAACCTCTCTCCAAGTCAATTGGTTGAGGCTTGGCCACAGACTTCTTGGCCACCTCATCGATGATCTCGGCCAAGTGTTCCTTAACCTTGTCCAAGGACATTTGTTCCTGGAGCTTGACAATATCGATCTTGTTCAACTTGATCACGTTCAACACATTGGTCGAGGTACACTAACATCAAGATCCAAAATGCCACTATCATCATTTTGAGCATTACCACACTGAAATTTACGTCATCACCATGCTGAAATACACTTCATCAATATACTGCAATAGTTCTAACAGCTCTAATTTTGATACATTTATGCCTTGGTAATACTACGCTCGTTGATGGCTTCTCAAAGAGAGGAACCGGAGTGGCTTGTATAACTTTGAGAGAGACATGGCATTTAAAAAACTCTCTATCAGAACAATCGTAGCCATCATTGTACTTCGGTACTTCGGACTATGATGGACAGAGCAAATGCAATTTTACATTCATCATAGGACTCGGTATAATGATGGCCTGGCCTTGACTACGATTGGAAAGAGTAGGCTTCGTGATACCTCTAAAGGCAGGGACCTATTTATCGTGGATCTAACACTCATTGCTAATTCTTGTTGTAGGCCTTACCATAGCAAATTAATTTGATTTACAAGAAAAAAAAAGAATTGAATAAAAAGATTTGCAGCCTTTTAGGCTGAAATAGGTAACCATAATGGTAACAATGGTCCTTACTAGGTTGACAATGACTTATTGTTCACCGGAGACAGGCGTATAAACAGTTATTATTTATTGCATATGAAGTTTAGGGCCATGGATTATGAGTTATCTACAGCATGAGACCTCTGAATAGAGTACACATGATCTATCATGATCTCTGTATCACTGCCTGAGTATTACCTTACTCTACTCTACTCTACTCTCTACTCTGTAGACTCTGTAGACACAAGACTCTGTAGACACAAGACTCTGTAGACACAAGACTCTGTAGACTCTCTAGTCTACATAATAGACACACTAGACTTCTTTTTAATATTTCTCAATAGCATGAACTCTGGTCATAGTTCCAGTTGCCGAGACTGGTTACTTCACTGCGAACTAGACCTGATATTGGGACATATCACTCTACTCCACACTCCACTCCAAAATATATTGTACCCTAAATCTACCTTTTTCTAAACCCACTTTAAATCCCATCTTCTACTGCTTAAAGCAACTATAATGTGAATGGACTACTTGAATGGATATGAGAGGCACTGCATATAACACCAATGGTAGCATAGTAACTATGAAAACACCACTCATTCCTAAAATGTTTTGGAAGGTATATAGATCTATCAGAATTAATACACAAGTAGCAGCTAGATTAGATAATTTTCAGGTCAGAGTAGACAGTATACAGAGTAGACAGATTCAGTGTAGTAGAATTTAGAGACTGTACATAGACGGCTCTACTACACACTAGATCTACCTACTCTCTAGTGCCCAGTTTATACCAATCAGCTGGCATTGAATAAATGAGAAGTCATATAACGGGCCATTAGCAATTTCACTATATGATGAGATACTTAGACATGTATGCTTAATCTTTGACTCTGGCAGGATCAGCCAGATAACTATGAAGAAACTACTTTATGTCTATATCTGTTATACTAAGTATTTCCTTCTGTTGTCCATCTGTATATCATGCCATAGGACTATACTGACTATACTGACAAAATGGGTATACTGAAAAAATGGGTATACAGACAAATTGGGTATGCGGAGTGTAATCAACTATAGATATGTCAATCTATTCATACTAAATTACTCTGGCCATGGCAGTCCAGGTATATACAAGTCAAGTCTTAAGTATGGTCATTCCAGTGCCTTGTAAAAAAAAACGGAGTAATTATGGAGGTTTGGGATTCTTTGGCGATACCCCTAGAAATTGACTGTTTTTTCCATGCTCGATTTTTTCTTTGCTGGACTAGGGCCATAAATCGCGGAGGCCAAAAGTCAGACCGCACTCTGGAGAGTACCTTATTAAAGAGTAGACATAACTATAAGGTAATAATTTCTAAAAAACTAAAAAGTCTTAGATCGGTTGATCTGGTACCAAAATCCACACCCCCCCAGTCAAAATCACATCATCCATTATCAGATAATAAAAAATATTTTTTGTGTGGTGAGATTCCACCATCTAAGCAGATTCCACCATCCACGCACCGAGGCTCACGTACACTACACTGTGTGGGGACCTGACCTGGGAACCACTCACCAGTCTGATACATGTACCAGTCAAATCTGTCAGACCAATACCTTTCATAAATCATATTTCATGATAAATCTACCACCACATATACACTCCACTCCTCATAGTCCTATACTATACTATACCCATTACTCTACTCTCTACTCTCTACTCTCTACTCTCTACTCTCTACTCTCTACTCTCTACTCCATTGCTACTGTACTGTATCCACTGTATCTTCTCAGTACTGAGTCTGTTATCATGCAGACGTTCTATAGATCCATTTTGGTATACATTCTTGGTATACATTCTTGGTATACATTTTTGGTCTTTTTTTTTTTTTGATGCAGAGCTTAATACACAATTTGATATATACTTTAATACAATATAATATATACTGATATAAATACCTTGACATGTTTTCTATGGATAGTGGGTAATGTAGAGATTGCCCAATGGCACTGCACGCATCCCAAGAGTACGCGCGGCAGCGCATCCTCGGATATTTCTGCCTATTTCGTTATGTACAGTTGCACGCTGAAGGAGAGGTAAATATACATATATATATGTACCCAGGCTTGCCCGTGCCCCAATCTGTCCAAACCCACATTTTGGCATGTCTAAACCCGACACTCTCTTGAAACGCCGTGCGGCACCCATCTCGCTTACGCTTCTCTTGAAGCTCAACCACGCATTGAAGAGAACAGTGTTCTCCCGTCACTTCTACCAGGAGGTCAACGATAAGGTGCTCTCCAAGGCATCCACGCTTGACGCCAACCTCTACTTCATATGTTATTTCACACTATTATTGAGTTCCATTTTGAACAACAAGCACCAAATCAAAGCTTTTCTTGGAAAACACTTGCTGCACCTTTCTAGGGTCACCAAAATCATGTGTTTCAAAGCAATCGGCCGGCCCGAGGCTGGAATGACCACCAAAAGAGGTGCAACAGGTGCTACAGAGAAGAGGGACGTAAACGAAAAGATCGATTTTGAAAAGAAAGAGAAAAAAGATGCACAAAAAATTGACTCGGAGGAAAACATTCTGGAGAAAACTATGAAGTTGCCTCCACCACCGTCTAAAACTGCGGTCCATTTAAAAGCCATTTCCTCATACATTTCCGATATACGGATTTTCAATAGACTCGTGGATTCCATCCGTTACATGCCTTGGATAATTGATGAGTTCACTGCTCTAATGAACCCAGGGCTGGCAGTGCCACGGCTAGACCGTCTCATCAACTTTGGCCAGTCGATCAATTGCTTGATTTTGGAGCTTTTGGAGAATGCTGGATGGTTGACTGAACATAATTGGGTGGCTACAAACGATAACAATTACTGGTGTATTGAGACTTATATCTGGTGCTCTCGCGTGTGGGGTGCATACATTCTTATAGAGATCATCGAGTTGTTTAGAAGAGTGCCCCGGTCGAAACGGAACAAGGACTGGAGAATTAGTCTCTTCACGCAAATGGTGCAATTACCTTTGGTGGTGCACTGGTCGCTCTATGAAGGGTGCTTGACTCCATTCTGGGTGGGACTCTGTGGTTCTGGTGCTTCGTGGTTTGGCTTCAGAAACACTTGGCGCTCGTTGGACTTGTAATATAGCACACTATTAATATTTGCAGAAATAGGACCAATAGTATCTCTGGATTGGTCATAAGAATAACTAGTTCTGATAGAAATCGTAGAAGAAATGGAGAGTGGCCACACAAAACACTAATTGGCTTCTCTTAGTCTTCTCTTTGTCTGATTGACATAACTTAATTGTCATTCACATCGCCTGATTAACCCTTGATGGCTTTTGTCTCGTTTCGTTCTAGCTGGCGAGACCGGTCAAAGTATAAGTTGGGATGGGTGATGTGGAGGTTTTCTGCCTTGGCAGACTTTTCCATTTGTTGTTTGTGGGTGGTTTCAAAAACTCTGGTACAGGCCAAGGTGAAGTTATTCTTCTGCACATCCTCAACTATGCCGTTGATTTCATGTTGGTCTCTGATTCCCATTTCGTTCAAGTTACTGATGAGCAGCTCCAATGGTAGGTCTCGGTAGGGACACCCATGGTACTCGCCCTTTTGGGGTCGTCTTTTGGAGAGAATGGTATTGCAATCGTGCGGCTTGTAGTTGATCCGGCCTCCCTCCAACCCGTAGTTGTGTCTGATATTGTACCTATACTCCTTGTTGAAGGTATCCATGTTGATCTTGCCGTTTTTGGTGAACTCGTGGCTCCAGAACTTCAATGCCTCGTCCACATTAAGCCCTATACCCTTCAAGAAAAGCCCAAACTGCGTTCTGGCCTCGTACTTCAAATGGGAATTGGCCTTCAAGCTCTTTTGCAAATGTGATGCACAGAGTGGGTAATGCTTGGTGATCTGCGGCGTTGAGATGGACACAGCATTGATATCTGAGGCATTGGCATCTCCAAAGTTGTCGTATTGAATACTGGCAAAATTGCGGGACAAGTTGTTGAGAAGAGGCAACAACCGATCATCTTCTTCCAACCTTGGAAGCGCCTGGAATGTCTTCAAGAGACTCTTGGCCAACAGTTCTGAAAACACCACGGAAAGAAGACTGATTTGAAACGATGATGGAATATAGGCATAACCTTTGGACACGAGGATTTGTCTTTGAGACACCAAAAGCGGTACCTTCTCAAAGGGCAAGCGTATGAAAGTTTCTTTGGCCCGAATGTGGTGTTTCAACTGCTCATTGGTCAAGTTGAAAGTAGAATCGCCCAGGCTTTCAAGCATCAAGATATTTTTGATGGAAGCCCCTGAGGCCGCATACAAATCGTCAAGTCTCTCAAGCTTCTCGTCGTTGGAGATGTATTCCCACGAAAGCTTGGACGAGTACAACGACACAAATTCGTGCTGCTCCTTGGGCTGGAGCATGTTGAATCTGATTTTAAAAAGGGTGTTTTCGTTCTTGATGAACTTCTTGCGCAACTCGTCTGTGCGACAAAACACAAGCCTCAACGTATAGTGGGAGTAGTAATCCTTGCGGCGCTCAGCTATGATCTGAGACTCCTTGGTGGCATTTCCAGAAGGAGCCAACGGCATAAACTTAAGGAGAAGCGGTTTGACCACGGTCTCGATTTCCTTGAGTGTTTTGGAACGCGCCAAACACGACTCGATCTCTATCAAGATCTTCAACCGGTCAATGGCCCAGCTTTCAAACTCCTCAAGCGTGATTTCCTCAAGCGGAGGTGTATCGTAAAAGGATAATCGGGAAGGGTAGTAGGAGGGGGATGATTCCGAATAGGAGGCCACCTCTTCGAAGTTTCTGCGTCCGGCAGTTCTTCTCTTGGTCTGCCTAAACATGATGTGCCAATAAGTGAATAGTAAAAAGTGAAGGGTAAAAAGTGAAGGGTAAAAAGTGAAGGGTAAAAAGTAAATGGTAAAAAGTAAAGGGTAAAAAGTCAAGTCAAATTTTCCAGTCAAAAGTTTAAGTCCAGGTTTAATTCAAGGTCAAAGGAAAGAAATTGTTTCGGTGTGAAGGGTATTAGGGACAAAAGGAGGATCAGAGTAAAGGTGTGAACGGTAAGAAAGAGTACGCGTACGCGTATTGTTTTGGAGCCAATGCAGGACCACGCCAAAACGCACCCCAAGAAGTCCCCAATTACTAGACATTATAATCGCAAGCCACGTGACATGGTTTCAATATTTAGTTTATGGGCGGTTTAATAGGTTGAAGCAGGTTATTAATATGAAGTAGTGTATGTTTTCTTTTAATTTTTTAAGTCTTTTTTTATGTAGGAATGACTGACTTGACATGATTGGTTAGTATATATAGTGTGGTTATACAGAGACAGAGACAGAGACAGAGACAGAGACAGAGACATAAAAATCTAGATACACATTGTTATTGTAGAGTGAGAAAAATGAATATTCATAACATACTACTTTCTTTTTAAAAAAAAGGGAATAATCGTAGGAGAGGTTAATGAGTTGGTCAGTGAAGACTATATGGTTAATGGTGCACATGGAGGGTATGAAAAAGTATGGGGAATAGAATTTATGATTATGTGAAGGTATGAAGTCTCAGAAATGCATATGAAAAAACATGAACTCTAGGAATTATGTACATAGAAATACAGTATGTGTGTTGGAAGTGGAAGTGGAAGTATGTGCAACTGAAAGATGTAAATGAGCATGGAGCAGCACAGATTAATGACAATGACAATGACAAAGATAATGACAGAGCATTATACCATGAAAAAGCTCCAATTTCCTCGTTCTCTGCTCCAGTGTATACTAAAAGAGTTCTGATTCAAGACCAATAACTTTTGCATACTTTTAGTCGTGGCTGTAGTCGCAAATTATTATAATACCAATGGAATTTATGATAGAGACAATATGAATTACAAGAGGATCAGATAATAATGGACTTTGGTCTTATTAAAGACTTTTCGTAAATACATATCACATTTTGCTTAATAGTAGTTATTGAGTAGTTGTAGTTGTTGAGTAGTAGTACTTGTATCATTCTTGTGATGTCAAGGAATTCAGGGACTCGAGTGTAATACAGATAGTACTATTATAGTATAGAACGTATATAAGTAGCATAGTGGTGGTACAAGATTCTGCAGTTCAGAAAATGGATTTTAATAATAGTAGTAGTTCAATATTGAACCAGAGTCTATGTTAGATTCTTGTTGCACCAACTACTCTGTTTACTATGTTCATTCGCCGATGATTCTTAAGAGAAGGAATCTGAGCTGCTTATAGCTTTTTAAGGTAAGGGGTGGCTCATAGATGGCTCATAGATGGCTGGTATGGTTGGCCTTATATAATGGTCATTGTTAGGATTAGACGGAGAAGCTTCATAATACCTCATAATTAGAGCACTACCCATGGTGAATCTAACAGTATAGTAGATTATATTAGTGGTAGTAGAAGTATCAGTAAAGTAGATTGGATTAGTGGTAGTAGATTGGATTAGTGGCAGTAGAAGTTTCAGTAGTAAAGTAGTATAGTGTAGTAAATAAATTAAAAGTAGTGTCAATTTCATTGCATGGAATTATAAATAATCGTATGGTCGGATGTAAGCCTGTAGTAGGTGACTTGTCTAGTCTGTCAGTATACTACTACTGATATGCAAATACATACTCGTGGTATTCCAGAAAAATTAGTGCTTAGAAAAGCACTATAGTGTAGTCGTATAGAAGTAGTTTACTGGTTATAGTGTGATGTGCCTTAAGGCGTCTTAAAGAGTAAGATTAACCGTAGTAGTGATTGTTCATGGCTATGACGGGTTGGACTGGTGTGACAGTACACTAGCCATGGATGAACTAGTAAGTAACGAGAATGGTCACTTACGAATATCATAATTTTTAAAACTACATCATTTTTAAAGAGTAACTGAAAATCATTGATGTATTAAATCCAGACTTCTATGTAGTGGGTTAATGATACTACCTCTCAGACCAAGGTATTATTTATAGACTCCGAAACGACTACCAACTCTGATAAATCAAGCGTATAAATTGAATTCTGGTCAACTGAGTCTATAAGTCTACGAATCCACTCATAGAAACCATCAATGCACAGATATCTACCACCAAAGACAACGTATCAATCAATTAGAATCCAAGTAAAAGACTTGAAAGGTGCTATTATTTCAACTTAATCCATACATGACAGTCCATAATATATCATTACCATCATTACCATCATTACCATTCTTACCATCATTACAACCATTACAACCATTACAACCATTACCAATAATTTTTTAATGTGTGGTTTACAACGGGGATATCGAACGAGGTAGACATTGAAGGTTGTGTGAAATGGACTAGTATCTAAATATTTAACCTATATGGGATACTAAGAACAATGGCCCAAAATCCAATAAAAAATATAATTCTTATAATAATGTGAAATACATGAAAAATACTAGTTATAAACTAATCGTATATAAAAGAAATTGTAATGAAAAACCAGGGAGTTATAGTATAATAAATATATGGCAGTACACCATAACGAACCAACTAAATTGACTTCACCTATAACAGAATATAGGGTCTATAATAGGACATCAATATACTTTAGTCATGTTCAATATTGACCCAAGATATCACTTCAGAGAACTATTGAACACCACCTATTACCTTCACTGTTGGATGTATATATTGATGGGAATTGAGCACTCTTCAAGCTATAGTCAAGCTAGTGAGTTCTAGCCAGGTAGTCATATACTTTATTCTTGTAAAGTCCAGTAGACCAGTACGCTATCCATATCATCAATACATAGATTATCATGCCCTTTAAGTCTATAAGTCTATAAGTCTAAGTCTATGAGGCTTTGTTAATTGGTGATAGACATGGAGACTGAGAGAAGCTTCATGAACCAAGACTACTTTACTGTTTACCTTCACTGAGTTCCATTTCACATTCACTGTTCCCTTTCACTGTTCCCTTTCACCACCCACCACTCACCCTCACTGCTCACTGCTCACACTGGTCTAACCTAACATTGTACGCACACCATACTTAACATTGAGTATTACGTATCTCAACACATCATGAATATACACACACACAATATGATGTTTCCACATGGTACATCAATTAACTAACATTAACCCACATTAACCAAAATTAATTAACATCAACCAAAATTGACTAACATTGAAAAGTGTTCCTACAAAAACTTTTTTTTATAATTATCATCACATCCAAACAAAAAATTAGACCAAGAAACTCATATGTTTTTCAGGGAGAAAAAAAAATTTTTTTTGTTTGGGGCATGACAATAGATATATCCAAGTTAGGCTTTAAACAGTGGGTAGTAGGCAGAAGGCAGTAGGTAAACACGTCCGGAACCGAAAGCGCGTCGCAATTGCTCAGCACGCAGCTCAGCACGCAGCCCAACCCACTCGCACCCGAAAAAACTTCGACTTGCCTCTCACCGCCTGTGAATACAACAACCAGTCACTCAAACGGCCAGCCTCTACACATATCATATAATCATAATACATCATGTCTGAGGTTGCAATTGACGCCGCGTTGTTCCACAAGAGATTGTCGATCTTGCAAAAGTCCTTGCCTGCAGACAACGGCGCCAAGTGTCTTCTCCTCCTCGTGGGGGCTAGGGACGACGACTCTTACTACCAGAAAACAACCGTGTTACAGCTCTGGCTTCTTGGCTATGAATTTGCCCATAGTGCCATCTATATCTCCCATGAAAAGTGTGTTATTATCACCAGTGAAGGTAAGGCCAAGCACTTGAAACATTTGCCTTCGGCCTCTGGTTCCGCCAATAACCTTGAGATCTGGACAAGAACAAAGGACCAGGAACACAATAAGCTGTTGTTCACCAAATTGGTTGCGGAATTGAAGCAAACGGCCCCTGGTGAAAACCAGATTGGCCATATTGCCAAGGATACTTGTAAGGGCAAGTTTATTGATGAATGGACTGAGGTCTCCAAAGCTGAGAACTTGCTGTTTGTTGATTGTGCCGTTCTTGTGTCCAAGGCCGTAGAACTCAAGGATGCCGAGGAGTTCCGTTGCAGTGCATTGGCTTCTAATGCCTCGGTGGTGATGATGGACTTGTTCTCCAACGATATGATGGAGCTCGTGGACAATGAAACGAAAACAACCAACATCGATGTTTCCGATAAACTCGACAAGAAAATCGACTCCAACAAGTGGTTCTCCAGAACGGCTTTGGGCAAGAAGCTCTTACAGTCGTCGAAGGAGTTCGACCCTGAACTTGCGGACTGGTGCTACGCTCCTATAGTGCAAAGCGGTGGCGAATATGACTTGAAGCCAAGTGCCATGTCTACCGAAAAACGCTTTGTTGGCGATGGTGCCATCATCGCATCTATGGGAATGCGTTATAAGAACTACTGCTCCAACATTGCCAGAACATTCATGATCGACCCCACCCCAGAAATGGAGGCCAACTACGATATCTTGTTGGAGTTGCAGAGCCACATTGCTAAGAAATTATTGAAAGATGGTGCTATTGCTAAGGAAGTCTACGAAGGAGCCATTGAGTTCATCAAATCCAAAAATGCCGACTTGGTCAGCCATTTCACCAAGAATGCAGGCTGGTTGACCGGTATTGAATTCCGTGACACCACTCTTATGTTGAGCGCAAAGAATGAGAGACCTTTGATCAATGGCCAGATCGTTTCCTTGACCATTGGGTTCAACAACTTGACCAACTCGGGCTCTTCGAACTCCAAGTTAAAGAACTATGCGCTCTTGCTTACTGACACTTTCAAGGTCAGCGAGGGCGAAGCTATTCTCTTGAGTGAGTACCAAAAGGCAAGAAAGGAGGTCACATTCTACTTCAAGGATGATGATTCGCTGAAGAAATCCAAGCTGCAAAATGGCGACAAAAAGATCAAGTCCGAAAGCAGCTTGGAGAAGGAGAGAAAGCCTGCAGTCCAGCCAGGCCCCAAAACATTGAAGTCGAAGTTGAGAAACGAAGGTGCTGCAGCTGACGATGTCAATGCTGAGAAGGTCCGCCAAGAGGCCCAAAGAAAGCTACACGAAAAGAGACAACAAGAGGGTATTGCCCGTTTTTCCAGAGCTGATGCCACCGATGCATCTGACTTGGGTCCTGTGTTCAAGAGATACGAATCTTATGTGAGAGAGTCTCAGATTCCCAGCAGTGTGAAGGACTTGAAGATCCACATTGATTACAAGAACCATACCATCATATTGCCCATTTTCGGTAGACCTGTTCCTTTCCACATCAATTCTTTCAAGAACGGTTCGCAGAATGAGGAAGGTGACTACACGTTCTTACGGTTGAACTTCAACTCTCCTGGTGCCGCTGGAGGTGCCAATAGCAAGAGAACCGAGTTACCATATGAAGATTCACCCGAGAACCTGTTTGTTAGGTCGATCACGTTCAAGTCGCGTGACCGTCAAAGAATGGTTGATGTATATAAGGCCATTCAAGACTTGAAGAAAGAAAGTGTCAAGAGAGAGGCTGAGAGAAAGCAATTGGCGGATGTTGTTTCTCAAGGCAACTTAGTTGAATTGAAGGGTTCTCGGATGAAGAAGCTCGAGCAGGTGTTCGTCAGACCAACCCCAGACACAAAGAAAATTGGAGGTGTTTTGCAGATCCATGAGAACGGTATAAGATACCAGTCTTCATTCAGAGCAGACCAAAGAATCGACATTCTTTTCTCCAACATCAAGCACTTGTTCTTCCAACCTTGTAAAGATGAGTTGATTGTGCTTATCCACTGTCATTTGAAGAGCCCCATTATGATTGGTAAGAGAAAGACAAATGACGTTCAGTTCTACCGTGAAGCCAGCGACATGGCATTCGATGAGACTGGAGGCCGCAAGAGAAAATACAGATACGGAGATGAGGATGAGTTGCAACAGGAGCAGGAGGAAAGAAGAAGAAAAGCCATGTTGGACAAGGAGTTCAAGACGTTTGCAGAGTTGATTAGCGATGCATCCCACGGGGCCATCGACTTGGATATTCCATTCAGAGAATTGGGATTCCAGGGAGTGCCATTCAGATCGGCTGTATTCTGTATGCCTACCAGAGACTGTTTGATCTCGCTCATCGACCCACCATACTTGGTGGTGACGTTGGAGGAAATTGAGGTGGCACACTTGGAGCGTGTGCAGTTTGGCTTAAAGAACTTCGATATGGTGTTTGTTTTCAAGGACTTCCTGAAGACTCCGGTTCATATCAACACCATCCCCATGGAGCTTTTGGAAGATGTTAAGAACTGGTTGACCAATGTGGATATCCCATTCAGTGAAGGACAAATGAACTTGAACTGGGGTACGCTTATGAAGACCATCAACTCGGACCCATATGCGTTCTTCTCGGACGGAGGATGGCGTTGTTTGACCGGAGATGGAGACAGTGACATGGACGAGTCAGAGGAAGAGGAGTCAGAGTTCGAGGTCAGTGATGAGGACCCATCGGACGAAGATGTTGCCAGTGAAGAAGAAAGCGAGGACGCATACTCATCGGATGGCTCCGGATCCGAGGGCAGTGGAAGCGGAGAAGAAGAGAGCGAGGGTGAAGACTGGGATGAGTTGGAGCGCAAGGCCGCCAGAGAAGACAACAACCGGGTGCAACGTGATTGATCCCAGCAACACACACATCAGTGAAATAAAGAAACAGACAGATCCATTAGCACAATTTACTCAATTGTATGATCACTCAGAAAAATAGTACGATTGTATAAGACTTGATTGTATATCATCTAACATATATCTAGTAGTAAGAAATGATGTAGTAGTAAGAAATGATGTAGTAGTAAGAAGTGATGTAGTAGTAATAAGTGATGTAGTAGTAATAAGTGATGTAGTAGTAATAAGTGATGTAGTAATAATTAATGGCTAAAGTAATGATCTAGTAGCAACTAATGATGTAGTAGTAATTAGTGAGAGTAGCATACTAGGTACATTGTACTAACTACCAATAACCAACCTCATAATAGTAAGGATCACGTGCCATTCACATGCCATTATTAACAACAGACAAATAAATCTTTTTTCAAGCCAAATCCACCAGCCACAAAACCACAAAAACCACCAAATCACCAAACCCATTATTATCGAGTACTCTGATGTTTAGGGTACCACATTCGAGAGAAGTGCTCTATGCAGGACACAGAGGCAGACGAAAGCCGTTCGCGTGGAGCTTCTCACGCAGAAGGCACGGGTGCACCGCCAGGCTCGCTCACCTCTACATTTTTCCCCTACGAAGAGGATTTCTCTCCCCACGACCTCAACAAAAGCCACGTTTCCCCTGCCGCGTCTTAACTAGTTGGCTTGTCTCTTGAGATACAAAAAACACTCAAAGCCCTCCTCAGTGCACACCAGTACCTCAGCGGCGCAGAGCCTCCATCAACATCCAAGTACAGCGGTCCTTTTCTTTTCTTTTTGACCACACACACACAGACACACATACACACCACTCCCTTTCAAGCACAGCAGCAGCAGCGCCCCATTGTTCCAGACACAACAGCAAATGAGTGATAATACCGACGACTACTCGTACGACTACGAGTATCTCTACAAGATTGTGTTGATTGGTGATTCAGGTGTGGGTAAGTCCAACTTGCTATCCAGGTTCACCAGGGACGAGTTTAACTTGGAGTCCCGGTCCACGATCGGCGTGGAGTTTGCCACGAGAACATTGGAAATCGACGGTAAGAGAGTTAAGGCCCAGATCTGGGATACGGCGGGCCAAGAACGGTACCGTGCTATCACGTCAGCCTACTACCGAGGTGCGGTGGGAGCTTTGATTGTGTACGATATCTCCAAGACGGAATCATACGAGTCAGTATCGCGGTGGTTGAAGGAGTTGAAAGACCACGCCGATGCAAACATAGTGATTGAGTTGGTTGGTAACAAGTCGGATTTGGACCACTTGAGGGCAGTCCCCACGGACGAAGCCAAGAGCTTTGCGACGGAAAACAACTTGTTGTTCACCGAAGCCTCTGCGTTGTCGTCGGACAATGTGGACTTGTCTTTCCACCAGTTGTTGAAGAACATTTACGAGATGATCAGCAAGCACCAGTTAGACACAAACGAGAATGCCTCGGCCAAGCCCAGAGGTGGGCCCACGATCTCGTTGACCCCAGCCCCTCAGGACAAGAAACGGAAGAACAACTCTTCGTGCTGCTAACTCTAATTATATACTAATACCGACTTCTCAGAAAGAACACTCAGCCTCAGAACATATAGTCTCAGACCAACCATAACCTGAGAACACATAGCCCAGAACACATAGCCCAGAACACATAGCCCAGAACACATAGCTCAGCACACATGGCTCAGAACACATGGCTCAAAACCCAAGCCTTAGTCAGAACATGGAATATAACACATGAACATTGAAAACATGAACATAAAATCAGACATCATTTCTTGTAACTACACCTTCTCTCGGACTATATTTGGATTAAAGCTTATAATTGCATGATTCTTCACACCTTCTGTTTATTCAAGTTCACTCCTCACTCCTCTTCCCCTTTTCCCTTTTCCCTTTTCCCTTTTCTCCTTCTTCTTTTTCACAAGATCACCTCCTTGGACCCTTGAGAGCTGGCTTGGTTACCCCCGCCAGACTGGCTGCGGAGATCTTAAGTGGCTTGGCCGTACCCTTACCTCGCGTCATCTGAGTAAGTCTCTTTTTGACATCAGCAGTAGGCCCACTGACCACGGTGACATTGACCACCTGCTCTCCTCTAAGAATCACGAGCCCAAGAAACCGTTTTTCGTCCTGCACCTTTGCCCCACCCGACGCCTTGCTCTTGAGAAGCTCCTGGTACGCCTTCTTGGTGATTCTGGATTCCTCAGTATCGGCCAAAACAAGATTCAAGTGCTTGTCGAAGGCCAAGAGCTGGCCAGTGAATGATCTGCCATCTAGAATGGAGACCCTGAGCCGGTGGTGGACCAAGTCCGCGAGCCGGGTCTTTTTGTTGATTGAAGCCATTGACAGTGGAGCTGAATCTCACATCTCGCTTTACATACTGCGTCGTGCGAGCCTCATAACTGGTCAAGGTCAAGGACAAGCTCAAGGACAAGCTCAAGTCAAACTCCATTCTAAGAAATGAATTAAAAGATTATGAAAATAAGATATATAAATATTTTACCATGATATTTTAATCGATCACTTCCAGCTTTTGGTGGGTTGATATTTAAGATAGGATTGAGAATATAAAAATGAGTAAAGAACCAAAAGCGAATGGTACATAGAATAGGTAGATTCGTGTTGTTACGTCAGGTACTCTGTTTACTACATTTATTTGCTAATGAATCTCAGAAGGAGGAGAGGCGGAATAGGGAGGAATTTGGAGTGGCTGGAAAAATCAGGCTACTTAAATAGTTGACAGTGGAGAGTCACCTAGTCACCAGGTTGTTACTGGGTGCTTGCGCGAAGACTCCATATTCCATCCTGGTACCTGTACAATAATGGTAGAGGAGCAGCGTTATGAATGGCCATTGTTAGAACTAAAATACCTCAATATGTAGAACATTGCCTATGGTGGGTCCAACAAAAATATGACTGATACATTGTATTGAACTTGTTTTTAATGTTGAATGTTCAATGGTCAATGTACTACCACTATTGTACCACTCTACCACTACTATAATACCACATAATACCACATGATACCACATGACTAGGTACCAAGTGCTAAGCAATATCCTGAATTCACCAACTATTCAACTACCACACTAGACATTACTAGACGTTACTAGACATGACTACATTGTTTCTCATTAGTATCTTATAATTGAGATCTGATTTTTTAGTGTCTGATTAATTCTCGTCATTGAATATGGTATATGGATTGAGCTGTTCTATGAGTGTAGTAGTGGGTGATGGACCGTACACATTAAGCAAGCACACATCAACGCTTAATGTTTTCGTGGTATAAATAAGTTTCAAGCACCACTAAGTCAACTGATAAATAAATGAGTATAGTTAACTGGGTAGAATAATGTGAACTGGGTAGAATAACGGCAACTGGCGAGAATAACGGCAACTGGCTAGTGCGTAGCTTGATGATAGAGTATTAGTATAGTTTTTCTAGATAGAATCTAGTACCACAAATCCCCACCAGATTGATCAGCCTAGAAAATTCTGGCACTCTTCTATAACTTTCAATTGAAAGCGGGTGTTACACACACTCGGCTTATTTCCATTGTCTTCTGGTTCTAGTTTTCTCGTTCTACTCCCAGCTTAGGGGAAGAAAATTGGGTGCGAAAATAAACTACGGTACTGAGGATTGGGTGAAAAGAGGTGAACCCTATAGGAACACGTTTTGATTGAAACTTAAGACATCAGAATTATTTGAAGGTACCACACTATACCAGATTAGGATGTATTATACCAGATTAGAATGGATTATACTAGACTATACTAGACTATACTAGACTATACTAGACTACATTAGACTATATTAGACCCGTGCACCCTAAGATATCTATAGAAATTCTACTATAGTAATATTTCAGTCATGGTTTAAAACTCTAAGAAAACTTTAAGTTAAGGAATTCATTGAAAATCAATTATTTGGTTTCTTCCAGTATGGCTGGTATACATAACTAGATAGTATGGCACTATAAGCAGAGATTACAGTACAGAATTATTGTAGGAGAGGATATTTTAGTCAGTATAAAAAGAAGTTGATACAGTAGCACAATTTTGAAAAAAATGAAAGGAGGCTGTAGGGGAAGGTTGTAGGGGAAGGTTGTAGGGGGAGGTAGAAGTGGCATGTTATGGTGGTCAGGAGTGTCGTATAGGGAATAGAGTTTAATAATGCGGGAGGTGCAGGACCACCAGCACTATACCCAGTGGTGTCATTGAGCACACGTAGAACAATACAAACCCAAGCAGCAGATTTTTTGTATCCCAAATTGTATGTTAAATAATTTTACTCCTATTCTGAGTACCCACATTCGACGTATTCGAGTGTACGATGAACTCGACATTCAGATCCATAGAGTGTATAAAGGCTAGATATACTACAGTACCTATTGAGCCCAAGCAGATAGTACATGTAATGGAGAATGGTTATGAATTAACTACTGGGGTGTATTAGAGATAAGAAATTGCCAGAGACAAATAACTACTACCTGAAGTTTATAATACGGGAGTGAAGTAAGTACTAAAGAGTTTGGTATAGTCATTCGGTACCAGAACTCAAGAAGGTTAATTCTCAAAAGCTCTAGTAGAGAATGTGCAACAGTCCAAGAATTGATCCTAAAAAAGTATTGTTATACATCGGTATAGAGAAACATGACGTCATAGAGAGTAGTACAGCTAGAGGTAATGGACCAGTGTAGTTATTAACCATCATTTAACAATTGGGTTGAAAATAACATGTAAATGGTGGACTGAAATGTAGTCTAGATACCAGATAGTATACACAGGCCCTAGAAAAGCCAGAAGAACTGGAATAAAAGTACACTAAAGAAGAGTAAATCCAAACAGAAAGCAAAGGAAGAGACAGAGAGAGAAAGAGGGAGACACAGAGAGAGAAAGAGGAAAAAAAAGACAAAAGGGGAAAACACGGTTGAGGTGGAGATCGGTAGGGTGGCAGAATTAGGCAGTGGGCCGATGATACCATACAGTCGCAGTGCAGCAGCAACTGAGGCCCACGCGCGTGCTCGTTGTACGGCACTTTTCTCTCCACAACATACTCCAGCAATTGCCAACCATGTCTGCTGAAACCGAACTGAGTGTCACGCCAAAGGTCGACTCGACCGTTCCTGAGTCCGAGACCATTGAGACAAAGCCTGAGACCACAGAGTCCAAGCTTACTTCTGAGAGTACTGAAGCTCCAGAAGCTTCAGAGGCCAAAACAGAGGAACAAAGTGAGGGTGTTTCGGGTGCTTCTGGAGACGAAGAAAACGATAAGAAACGTCCCAATGACGAGGCTGTTCCCGAGGCCGAAAAGTCCAAGAGAAAGGCCAGAAGACGCCAGTACGATGACCTTCCAAAGGAGGACCCGGAGTCCGACGACGACGACAAGGAAAATGCAGAGGAGCCCGAGAACGATGATGAAGATGATGAGGAGGACAACTTATTGGAAATCGACGAGTCCAATATCATCACTGGGGGAAGAAGAACCAGAGGAAGAGTGGTGGACTACAAGAAGGCTGCAGAGGAGACCGGGTTGGCTGAGGAAGACGAGGAGGAAGATGGCGAGTTCGAAGCCAAGGACGACGAATAGATATTCAAAAGTTATGATTGTTAGATACACTCAAAGTTATGTTTTTTTAAGTCCAAGTAGACCGGTTGTAGACGTATTCATATGGTATTCATATGGTATGGTATGGTATGGTATTAGTGCACTGAGCACTACAGCGGGACTGTTTTAATAATATATTAAACCGTCTCATAAAGGAGACAATGCCGAAAGTATTAGCCAGTGACTATACGCAGAAACAACAAGGCACAAGGCCAGATTTTTTTTTTTTGGTTTTGGAATTAAAACTTAAGATGCTTGTTTTTTGGGAATTAAAGCTTGGGTTGCTCACGTGGAATATTTTGCATGAGCTCGAATCTAATCAAGGCATGGTTGCTGCACTGGGGAAGGGTGTTTTAGCACGTGGTCAAACAGTTGTTGCTGTTGTTGTTGTTGTTGTTGTTATTGTTGTTGTTGTGGTATGGATTGACGTATCCATAGTAGCCCTGGCCGGGGAGCGGGGTAGGTTTGGCCGGCTCCTGCGACCAGATAGATGGCTGTGGAGGCTGTGCATATGGATTGGTTTGCACAGTGTAGTGGTAGTTGCCCATAACCGGCATAGGAGCCCAGTCATTGTATCTTATGGGCGACGCAGTGCTTGGAGACGAGTACCCATACACGGACGAGTCTGTAGTATAGGCGGGCGAGGAGGGGATGGAGTTGTAGTATCTTTGATGAGGAGCAGCAGTTGGAGGGAAAGCACTGGGCAAAGTGGCTTGAAGCGGCACGTAAGTGTACTTTTGGAGCCAAGTTTTCCAGCACTCTTCCAAGGTGCTGATCTCGGGAAGAAGCTTGACAACATTTAATCTCCAGTTGACCGCGGCCAACCAGAGCGATTCCTCTGTGTTGATCAGAGCCACCTTAATGCCACTTGCGCTGGACCACGATTTGTTGGTGAAAGTATTGTCGTCATTGAACTTATTGGCCAACACGAGTGCAATCACCAAGATCATGTACATGTCCTGGTCAGACAAGGTCTTGCGCAGGGCATTCATGAAACGCTGGTTTGTATATTCCAAAGCCACGAGGATGGTGGATCTGGGCAAGCGGGTGGCATTTAAAATGGCCATGACAGAGCTCTCGAAGTCCTTAGAAGGGCTTCTATTTTGACTGAGCATACCGAAAATACACCAGCACATAAATGCAGACATGGTGGCCGGTTCATACTCCAAGACAGCACTGATTCCACCAGTCACAGGCGCTTGTTGAGGAGCCGGAGCCATTGGAGGCGCATATAAGTGGGGCTGGTAATAAGCCGGCGGGGGAGGAGGCATCATGGTAGCAGGCCCAAACATCTGGGAGCCATAGGCCGGGTTCGTCACAAACCCATACAGGGAGGCGACACGATGGCCGGAAGTGCCGAGGCTATAGTAGGCCAGGTACATGGCAAAAAAAAAGCGGAGGGCAAGCGGCAAAAAAACAAAGGCTAGAGCCTAATGGCCAGGGATAGTAAAGGCTAGAACCAGAAGACCAGGCAAAAACCAAAAGGTAGACAGACACGAGGACTTAGTCAAAAGCTCGCGTTGAACTACCGAGGAGGGGGTGTGGGAGAGTCCACAGGGAACAGAAACGCTTCCTGGTGGAACAAAGGGTTGGGGGCTCAAACAGCGGCGCCAATTCCTGAACAAAAGGAAAAAGCCCGGCAAGTGTCGAGTCGGACAAAACCCAAGGGAGGAAGGGCAATAGTATGGAATGGGGATTTCAAATTATTGTACCTACACTCTCCAAGAAAGGTTTATAAGGAAGTGAATTGAAAGCTTTGGGGAAAACAAAGGAGAGAGAGCGGTGAGAAAAGTTTTTCAATGGATCCTCCGCCCCGATCGCCTGCATACAAGACCCCTCATTCCACCCTTTGTTCTGCGTACAGTTATTGCTCGCGTCACCCATATATTCTGCGAATGACTGAATGGGGGGGGAGGGCCTAACAAAATGATCTCCCCAACACCTGTTCGGGGTTTATTCCTGCTGTGCGGCGGCCACCCCCATGGTTATGAGTACCACACCTTCACATCTTTTTATGTGTTTTCATTTTTTTTCATCTTTTTTCATCTGTTTCATCTGTTTCATCTGTTTCATCTGTTTCACCTGTTAATCTTCCTCTACACACGCATAATTCTGTTACATTTTGGAAACAATCGCTTTTTCCCGAAAGATATTTTATGTATTCTGCCTCACTTGTTGGTTGTTGTTACTCATACTTTCACTCCCATAATCTTTGTTCTGCTATTAATATTCATCTAATGGTCTACTATTTACTACTATTTACTACTTACTACTATTGACTCATATTTACTACTAGTCTACTATTTACTACCGTTTACCACCGTTTACCACCATTTACCACCGTTTACCACCATTTACCACCATTTACCATCATTCACCACCATTTACCATCATTCACCACTACTTGCTTCTATTTACTATGGTTACTATATTCACTAACAATTCACTATTTTTTTTTTTTTTAATAATCTTTAATTAGTCTAATTTTAATCTACCTTGAATGCTAATTTGTTCTTAGAAATTAGTGGGTTGGGGTGGGGTTGGTGTATGAATGGAGTATTGTTGGGATTCGAGCATGGCAGCACAGCGCAGTGGGAGAAACCTGTCTGACATGAGAAAAAGTGTAAATGTATTCTCACCTCTCTCCTCTTACCTGTCACAACCCAATCGCGGCCTATCACCATCTCTCGCGGTCTATCGCGGGTCCATCACGATGTTCCTAACATCTTTAATGATGGTAGTTATATCTAGCTGTAGTTATGTAGTCATGGCCTTGTCTCTCTATACTCATGCCTCGGGCCTATACTATGCCTTTTTGGCCTATACTCATGGTGATCTCATGATGATCTCATGATGTCCTTTTCTTCTAGTTCCAATTAATTATGGTCATGATTTTGATATAATTATGACTATATGATTACTTGTATACCGTTCATCCATGGTAGTACTATGGTTAAGCCTATGGTAATGTCACTTCTTGATCGGCCATGGCCATGAATATGGTTATGAACCCTTGCTCCAGGTCCTTCTTACTCATCTCTACCTTTGTCTAAACTATACCATCTCTCTGTTTAGCTCTATGACTACCAATATCTAGATCTATGGCTATATCTATTAGTATACCTAGATGACTATACTTATACCTATATCTATCTATACCTATGGCTATGACTATGGTATGACTCAGTCTCAGTCTCAGTATATGAGTATGGTATATCTATGTCTAAAAATATTTCCATGACCATGACTCTTTCTATGTCTAAACCAGTATCTGTAACCGTATATATGTCCATACGCAGGTCTTTGTTTATGAATATGACTACGCCTATGAATATGTCTATACATTAGTCTATGACTATACCCATGACTACCTTTGACCGCACCTGTTTCTATTTCTATATTTATATCTATTTTCATGACTATGGCGTGCCTAATAATATGATGCCTAAGAACATGGTGCCTAATAAAATGGTGCCTAATAACATGGTGCCTAATAATATGGTGCCTAATAATATGGTGCCTAAGAATATGTCCGATTCTATGATTGTCTAAGCTATGGTACCTCTATGTCTGAGAAGATGGTGTATATAAATATTCCTTACTTTTACTACCCCCCTTACATTTCTGTTTTATACCTATCTCTATGACAAAAACATATCTAGATCTAATCTTCGACTATGGTAAGTAAATTTCTATAATTACTACTACTACACTATTTGTAGTGCACTTACACTTCTATGACTACGCCTGTCTCTGTTTCTATACTGTAGCACATGATGGCCGGTTACACTATTCTGAATGTATTACTCTATAACGAACCTGCATTACCATCGACAATGTCAATTCTCAAAATTAAACACTGTCCGGATCGGTGGTAGCGTGGTGCCATTGACTGCTATGCTCGTGTCTTGCTGCTCCCACTGCGACTTCTGCTTCTCCAACTTACTGATCAACGAGAAAGAGTTGAGCTCCTTATCGTTGGTGGTTACCTGCGGATGCAAAGGTGGCGAATGCGATGGCGTCTGAAGCGGAGTTTCCGACGGCGATATTATGAAAGATGCATTGCTGCGAACCTGAGCTTGCGTGAGATGCCCGGCTGATGGGGACCGGTGCGGCACGGGTCTCTCTTGCACCAAGTTGGGCGTCATGTATAAGTTCATGGCTGATTGTGACGGCGAGTTGGGCCGGGACTTCTTGCTGGGTTGTGCAAACTCCAAGTTCAACTGCGTCAGTGATGGCTGCTTAGGCACGCTGGCCTGGGCTCCCGGAGGTGACGATTTGAGAGGGGTCATGCGTTGGATCTGTGAGAACGAATTGAGTGACGACAAGCTACTGACGGACTGACTGGATTTGAGTTTCAGCAATGACCCTGACGATGCCTGTCTTCGTTTTTGGAAGTAGTCGTTAAGGTTGGTGAAAGATGGAGGTACTTTGCGCAGACTATTAGGGTCGGGCGATGTGCTGAGCGAGTGGGTGGTGGACTCTTCGGCGGAGTTGGCGCCTGTGTTGGTGAATATCTGGCTGGAAGCAGAAGTGATGGACGTCTGGCTCTTGGACTTTTGAAGCTGGTCACCAGCTGCCCCGGATGCGATCGGAACCGGTAGAGGGCCTTTGGAAAAGATGACATCGGAAGACTGCACGGCCACGGGGACCGAGGGCAGCGTGAAACTGAAGTGGAACGGGGCTTGTTCTTGGGGCTGGAAACGGCTCTGGGCCACGGAGTGTTGCATGCCTGTGGGCGAAGATGGCAAGGAGAACACGGCAGGGTTGGGCTGTCTTTGGAACAGCAACGAAGAAGCAGGCGACTTGGTGCCAGAGTAGACCGGGGGCCCGTGCATGTGGGGAACATTGGGCACGGATTGCACGTTGGGGATGCTTCTGGGGGGCTGAGCTGGCTGGATAGGCTGCTGGCCCTGCGGATATAGATGAGGCGGTTGAGCAGCATGTAGAGGCATGGAAAGCGCCAGCGAAGGCGGCATAAGTGCCTGGTTAGGGTGTTGCACCACATAAACAGGATAACTCAGGTTCTGGTAATAATGAGGAGCGCCGTTGGCATCAAAGGCAACAGACACCGCCATAGGAACAGGCACGGCCGAATCAGGCATAAGTGGGTAAGGTGAATCCATGGCCTGGTCATCAGCACGGTTGCCCCTTTTCCGGGCCATGGGATTGTTATGGATCCTGGAGTGTCTGGTCAATTCGTCAGAGCGAGAAAAGCGCTTTGTGCAGCCTGGAAAAGTACAAGGATGGGGTTTTTCACCGGTATGCGTACGGATATGCCGAGTCTGGTGCTCTAGGCGGTGGAAAGCCTTGTCACACATGGTACATTTGTAAGGTCTATCGTCCTTGGACTTTTTGTCGGGGGCAGACATGGTCTAGGCCAGCGAGAGAGCAAGGAACGGAATACACAATAGGAGCCAGGGAGGTAGATCAAGCAGCGGAAAGCTAGGCAGGAAATCGAAAAGGGAAACAACCGGAACGAGGTCGGGAGGCGGATTTCGAGGGGTATTCAGGACAAACGGCGTGGAGTGTCTGGTGTGAAAAAAAAAGGCGTGAAAAAGAAGGTGGTGTAGCTACGAATTCGCTACATCTCCGTGAGTATGGAGAAGTGCGCGAATAATAGAGTATATATCGGAGCACTCAGCGGTGGCTCGGGGAAGAAAGATATGAGCTAATACACCCCAATCAAGATGAAATGGGCTGAAACTCGGTACATTTATTAGATCTACTATTATCTAACGATGCCCCGAGTTTCATCCATTTATCACGGCTGGAAGGTAAGAAACCGACCCCCAGGAAACCTGCACACAATGAGAGTTTTTCCTCTCACTCTCACTCACTCCTCTCCCCCCAGCCTCTCCCGTGCATAAAAAGATTTTCCGGCGGCAACCTCATGAATGCGATAGCACCTTATATGCACGCCTCCCCAGTCCCCCCCCCGCCTGAATCCGGAGCATTTTGCTCGCCACGCCTCTCTCGGCCTCTTATTCAATGCGCACATGAGCCTGCTTTTTTGACACATTGTGGGCCGCACAGGTTATATTGTCGGGAAATTACCAGCCAAAAAAATAAAACCAAAAAAAAACCCCACAAAAAAGCCGAATCAAAAAAATACCATTGTAAAAAAAGCCGCAAAAAGCCGATATTTGAGGCCAAAAAAAAATAATAATACAAAAAAAAAAGACACACAAAGAATCTGACAAAAAAGGACTCGACTGACAAAAAAGACTGACAAAAAAGACTGACAAAAAAGACTGACAAAAAAGACTGACAAAAAAGACTTACAAAAAAGACTGACAAAAAAGACTTACAAAAAGGACTAAAAAAAAAAGAACTGACAAAAAAGGACTGGACTGACAAAGAAGACTGACAAAAAGGACTCGATCTCCAGCTACTTGAACATTGAGTTCCGTCATGGTTCTGGCCATGCTACCTAGTTTAGGCAATTAATTCTTTTTCTTTTATTAAGTGACTGCCGGTTCAAATTACCCAATTAGGTATTCCGCCCGTAAATTAATTTGTCTCTCCTCCTAATCCTGCCCTTTTGCCCCTTTTCGACTTCCCTTCATGCTCGCTCCTATGTTCCCTTCATGCTCTTCTGTTCCTCATGTTCCTATGTTCCCCAAGTTCCTATGTACCCCAAGTTCCTATGTTCTTCATGTTCCTATGTTCCCCATGATCCTATGATCCTCAGGCTCCTCTGTTTCTTACCATATTGAGACACTCCCAAGCCCACGGTTTCGCGGGCCCGGATGCCGCGGCCGCTTGGCCATTATCTTATTGAGACCTGCAACTAATATCCACAATATACACGAACAGTTCCATCTTGGCAATAACCGTTCCTGCGAGCTGGCGTAGTTCCATGCACTAACCCTCGTCGGACCTGTATATGGGCTGCTTAGTATGGGCTGAAGGTTATTACGTGATTGTTTGAAATATTAGTGCACTTCTGTGCCGAGCCAAGCGAGAACCATCCGGTTGCCCAATAACACGTCATTTATAATAATGGTTATTAGAATTATTAGAATGGTTACTCCTTTATCTGGGATTGTAAATTACTGGTCATACCCTTGGATGTAGAGAGTGATTAACAGACTATGAGCTTGGACTGATGAGTGACTGGCACACTAGAACACACTATGACGGGACCTGAGACTAATCACTAACTACAACAGATTAGACAAAAATACTATTTTGAAACTTGAGCTGTAATAATTTTACGCTATATACATTGGCAATGACGCCGTTGTCATATGCACACTTCGGGAAAGAAACTTTTTTTTTTTCCAAGCTAATTCTGGCACCACTTGGCCGGGCCATCGTCACGCATGCCTGTATACAACGCACGAGTTTTTCCGATCATGCATCTCCCGGCACACCTCCTACCGACGTTGATTGCATGCAGGCCCCCATGCTCCAGGCCCCAGATCACTCACTCTGTCATATCAGTCTCTGTCATAAAATGGGGTACTACTTCAGATCGTACATCAGTCCATCAGTACATCAGTACACCAGGCCAAAGTCAGGACTTTTTTTTTTATTTGTCTTAGATCTTTTTTTGTCTTAGATCTTTTTTTTGTCTGAGATCTTTTTTTTTATCGTAGATCTTTTTGTAGATCTCTTTCTTTATCAGTTCTTTTCGTAGATCTCTTTCTCTATCAGTTCTTTTTTTCGTAGGCATAGACCCAATATCCAAGACCTAATCTAGATATCCTGGCTGGAATCCATCCATTGCTCGAACCATGCAAAATTTTCAAGAAACTCTTCTGCTACCACAGTATTGGATTTGGGCTGAGATACACAACTTTCAGGACTGCTATCCATCACGATACCCGAGTATGAAGGCCAATTGTCTTGATGCATATTTTCGCCATCATTTTGGCTCCGTTGGTTCACCAACTGATCCAATCCTCCTGGTTTGTTACCCTCCCAGCCAAACTGCAGGAAGAGTCTCTTGTTAACAGCAGACGACCCGTGGTCGGTTCCGAGATCCGCCAAACTTTTGATCGTTTGCTCGAAACTTAAAATCATCAAGTGGTTGATCATCTTGATTAACCAGATGCACTCCTCCACCATCTTAAACCTCTGCCGGAAAACAAGCTTCCCATGCTCATCTCGAACCGGCGAATTTTGTAATTTTTTCAAAAATGCAACGGACTCGTTCAAAAGTACTTCGGACTCATCGAGATTTGACCGTACGTGTATAAACACTAAACAGGTGATTCCAACGGTGAGAAGGGATGTTAAGGTGAGGTACCAAGGCGCATTCAAGAAATTCAACTCCTCTAGTTTTTTAAACGTAGCAATGGTTTTCTTATTGGCCTCAAATACCCTTCCGAGATTCATGCCTTCAATCGATACGTTTTGCCCAAAGTAACTGAACAACCCTTTTCCATGTACCGACAGGATCAACTCACAGTAATGTAAGCGCACCTGCGCCTTGGCCATGGGTGACACCAACGGTAAGTTCTCCGAAATTTTGCTATTGTCCAAGTCATTGAAGCCTGCACGCTCCAAAAATGCATCGAGGGCCAGAAACTCTCTTTCGATGAGCTGAGCCTTGATACGATCTTCATCGTTCGAAACAGCGATCTCCATGAAACTGGATAACCGTGCTATATGCACCATTGCAAGGGCCGGAAGCGTGCTCCAGCCATCATTGCATGCACCACTTATATCATCAAGCAGAGGGAAGGCACGAGTGATTTCCAGATCGGTGAAAGAGCAAAACCTCCCTCCTTGGAGCCCAATGACTCGGTCGAATATAAACACCGAGAAAAATATCTTTTCTGCTTTTAACTTCGTATATGGCTTGATGTCTGGGATAATGGACTCGTATCTGCCCAAACCCATGCCTCTGCACATATTCACGGCATTACCCAATGCAAAGAAACAAGATGTTTGTCTGTGAGTGATTCTCAAGTACAAGGTGCTCAAGAGCCAGCACTGGATCAACTCAAAAGACTCCCATTCCTGTGTAAACAGCTGTACGGTTTGGTAACTGTATTTGAAAAGCGATTCCTCAAGACGAAGCATTTCCATAGAAGGCCCATTGGGTTTCATAAACTCGTTGAACCGAATACTCATGGCGAACACCAAGAAAATCATGGCCCGGAATAAGGCCGTGTTATTGGATGCAGGTTCGTCACTTTGAAGCTTTTGGAATGCTTCAAATTGCTCTCGAAACACCGATTCGTGAAGAATAGCATAGATCGGGTTAAGTTCTCGGAAAAAGAAATCTAGAAAGTCCATCTGACGTTGCGGGCATAGTTCTTCCATTTTGGGAACCGGAGGAAGTCCTTCAAGCTTGAGGTAGTTGCATCCAGACATGTTCCAACCATAATGGTTAGTTCGGGGTACACTCAAACCTTCACGCGCTTCCACGGAAAGACTATCATATAGAGATTGACAAAGTTGAATAGCCAATGCACTATGCACACGCCGAGCCACCTTCCATTTCGTCAGCGTAGGTGTTAGGATCTCCATGATACCCTTTAACCGTTGATCTTCAGGGTACCCCAGAGCATCGGGTCCGGCCATTCTCCTGGCCAAAAGATGTTCGAGGTACTTGACTCGATTCTCCAAATAGTTAGTATAGTTCGCATCCTTAGTCGGGCTTAAGTCATGACTGGAGACTTGTTTGGATTTCCCAGGCGTCTCGTCACTGGTTCCTGTACCATAGTCCATAGGACTAGTTTCTGACATTTTGGGCTGCGGCGATGAGCTAGATTCTTCTTCATCCACACGCCTTTTCCGAGTAGCGGCGAGATCCGACTGAGACTTAACGGATCGAATCACACACTCAATTCCATGCTTGGAGCAATTGACACATGGATGCAAACCCGTACATTTGATTTTATGGATCCTACAGCGTTCACAGGCTCTATTGACTCGGATGCGCTGTTTGTCTGCTGAGTTCTTGCTTCCATCAGACACTAGTACTTCCGGCATGGCCGCGACTGGAGGTTCCCCCACACTATCGATTTCCATCTTCAAACCTTGCGGAACTACAGGTAGACGTTGCCCATTCGGCCCCACCTGATTAAAATAATAAATCGGAGAGCCGCTACTGCCCGCTGCTTTGAAAGGAGCCTGCATCTGGTGGTGATGTAGGATTACATGTTGTTGAGATTGTGTGGGGTGAGGCATGAGAGACCCCGGAGGATGCAGAGTATGGGGTTGTGATGGCTGCTGCAATGGAGGTTGGAGCAGTGGCCGAACATGTACGTTGACTTGGGGCTGAAACGGCAACGAATGCAGCAGAACGTGATGGATCGTATGATCATTCGGGCTTTGCTGTTGCGGTGGAGCAGGCAGCCACTGCCCGTTGGTATTCTGCATTGAAAGAGTGTGTGCGGTTGGTTGAGGATTGAACTCGCAAGGATGGAGGCCGGATACAGGAGGAACCGTGGTCCAGAGTCTGGAGTCTGGAGTCTGGAGTCTGAAGGTTGATAGATGAGTTGGACCAAAATTGCACTGCAAAGAATCTTTCAGTCTGCAGGCGGAGAAGAAACGTTCGAGGCGGCGCAGTGCTTTGTAGCCTTGCTCAGCGTTTCTTATCTTGCTCCTATTTTCAACGGACATCACATGAGCGATGCATGCTAGCGGCACCACCAAAATTTTCAATAGCACTGAGCTGGGTTGGCTGGTTCTTTTCGCGGGGACACACTCCACAGCATTGTAAAACTTTAAAAATATGCTTTCATCTTTGCAAGAAAGATATACTCGTAACTGTGCGGCCTGCATCCAGAAGCGTCATTCCTGTACCGCAAGATGTAGCTGTTGAGTACGCCTTTCTCATACTGAATGGAAACAACATGGTTTGGGCTTGTTGTATTGGACATGAAGAAAATGTTCCGAATGTTCTGAAGTCAAGATCTCCGGTTGAAACTGATCATATCTTGGCTTTTCTTGTTTGCACCTGTTGATTTGCTGCAGGTGCGCGAGACATGGTATCGCAAATAAACGAAGCGCATTGATAGATAAATAGATGAAGCTGCCTCGGATATAGCGGAGCGCTATTGTCGACTTGAGGCTATGGGGCCGACGGAGTAAATATAGAAAAAAAAAAAAAAACGAAGCGTTGGCCAAAAAGACTCCGTCTCGACCATGTGGTTTGCAGTCTTTTCTTTATACCATGCCATGTTGAGTTGAAACAAAATTCGCAAATGTTACCCCCATCAGATGCAACCTTCAGCCCCGCCATAATCTTTCCTTCCGTAAAGCACAATGTTTTGATACCTGCGCGCCGTGGCATCGGCATCACTCGCAAAATTTTGCGCGCTTCCTCCACGGACGGCACGTGATACACCAAAACAGGTTAAGCGGACTCGCTCCTGGACTGTACACCAAGGCTTTTCTATGGAGGAGAGCCATGAAGGCTCATGCTGGAATATGATGTCATGCCTAAGCCATGGAAAATGCAAATTTTTTTTTTTAAAAAAAAAGAAACATCAAATTATCGTTGATCTTGAGTATGCTATGTGCACCCCGTCCCACTACCCAAAAGCTCGTATTTGTTGTGTGCGTGTTGCGATGTTTGTAGATTCACCTGGTAAGTAGGTCATGCTATATGGTTGGTGCCATTATTTGGCCCCACGGATTGTCCCGCACAAAGCTTACGCAAGCCAAGGATGGACTCTCCTGCCGTTACATGTTCTGTCTGCAGGCTCATAGAGCGGATAGCACTGTTCGTGCGTCCTCATGACCACAAGTACAGGCGCGAGTTATGGGTGCCAGGCGCGCGGGATAGTTCATGACGTTGCCCCCCCTATATTGATTGAAGCGGTGTTAAACAGTGGCGGGCGGCAAACATTCATGTGGGTTTGTTGTTAGCCTACTATACGTCATGAGCCCGCCAGACAACAAGAATGCACACGCGCCAGGCCGGAGTTGCGGATCGTGTCCGTTTAAGGCTTCCGATTGGTATATGGGGGGCGTGATTTAAAGTTGCATCACTGCCAAGGCAAAAGACCCATCTGTTGTTTCAGGGGCTTTTGATCAATTTAGAGCGTGTTTCTGGATGATTCCCTTCTGTGGAGAGCCCTGAGAGGAGGTGGAGACCTAACCAAATTAAGCGCACGTGCATGATTGGAGAATGAGGTGTCCAGTTAGGAGCCAATCAGAGTCATGCGAAAGAGGAAAAGGTGGAGTTGCTGCTGGGAATTTCTCCATGTATGTTTGGTGCTAACATACAAACTTTTAAGCCCCGAAGCAAAGCAGCGTCATGAAACCCCTACGGAAGTCCATGTTTTTTAACATTCCCGGGCTCGCGTGTTGCAGAGCGCTGCAGAAGAGGGCGAGGTGAAAGTTTCATCTAAACTCCGTGGAAGCAGGGCGCGGTCACGTGCGCGTGCACACCCACTTTTGCCGGGGGAGGAGGATGGAGGAGGAAATGTGTTGCTAACTGCATCTGGAACTAAGGCCTGAAGAGTGGCACCAGAACCGTACAATAATCGCCAGAAACAATACAGAGCAATATTTGGATTCTGAAACAAGGGCGCACAATCGGGCCATTGTTAAGTGTTACATTGCTCACGCCGTGAGTCTAAAATTGAAAATAGCATGGGCGCCGCTTTTTCTTGTCCGCACCAGCAAAGCTTAGTTGCAATTCTGCTCGTACGCACACCTGTACTGCGCTAGAAGTGATCTACGTAACACCCTCCAGTTTCACCAGCGCGCACTGTGCAGCTCCTGCTTTACTTCAATTTGCAGCTTGGGTGCAATGTCGGCCGCCGCTGCTCGTAATGGTCAGCGGCGCGCACCTCGAGGTGGGCCAGTCCTTGAGTTTGCGGAGGAATGCCGGCGGCATGGATCCCAAATGCGGTATTTAAATAAAAAAACACCAACTTTAAAGTATAAATGTAAGTTTTGGGTAAGACTTATTATTATTTTGTGACAGTGTGGAGGATTAACCGTCAAACAGGTCACAATTACCTACATCCTTAATTTAAATGAGAGGAGTAATTTTTTTTTTTTTACCTCCTATTTTCTCTGTGCAGCGAGAATTCTCACGTTCTCGGGTCCGTTTCTTGTCACCACATTACTTTTCCTGCTTCAAGTGTGCATACGGCCAGGTGAGGGTGCATCTGGTGTGCACACAAGCACACATATCTGTTTGAGGTGGTAAATTTCAGGCGCAGAAAAGGAAAATTCCGCCTTGGAAATAAAACCATTGCTTGTAATGGCTGCGAACCAGGCAAAAGTACCTGTTAGTACCACTTCCTGTAGCCTTAGTGATGTGGGTATGTTCTCATCGCATCCGAGGTTTATCTTTATTTAAATACTGTTGGTTTCCTCTTTTCCCACCCCACCAATTTCACCCTTCACTTCAACCCCCCCCCCCCCCATTTTTTTGCATTCCTTCCTTTTACATGTCGTCCATTACGGATACTTTCCTAGAGTGCTGTTTCCGATACTTGAATGTCCGGCAGGTTGACGGAGAGAAGGCCCGTGACTTGGCCACTGTCATCCAGACGCTAGATTTAAATCCCGCCAATCTTTCCGTGGGCATCATATTTGTTTACAAGTACCAACACAACAGCATCAACTCCCTATCGTTCGAAAAGTCGGACAGCCTTCCCTACTTTATTATTATTGCATCACTTATCCTATCCAACAAATACTTGAATGACCAAAGCTACACACTAAAGACGTGGCAGGGAGTACTTAGTAATTACTCCAAGTTCGAGATGTCACTTGGCATGTTGAACCAGCTCGAGCAGAATGTGCTTGCATCCATGGACTACGTTTTAAATGTGAAACATGACCCTCTGCTTTGGGAAAACCTTGGCGACTTGAACCAAGGCCATGTTTCAAACTTGCGCTACAACGTGGCGCTCGCTATCACCCCGGAAAGCTCCCCCTACGATGAGCATGCGGTGGTGCATAGTGCAACAATGAACAGCCCGCCACTCACGGCCACTTTGAGCACTAGCCCAATGACGTATGCGAGTAACGCATCCTACAACTCTACGCCGAACATAGGCGGCCCAGTGACGCCAGTGTCGTTGCCGGGAAGAGGCTTGGCTACACAAGCATACTTCCAGATGTATACGTCTCCCACCAAACACTTTGCATCGACCCAGTTTGCCCCCTTGTCGCAGATCACTCCGCTGTATGGCGCGATGCTGTTTTTGGGCTTCCAAGGAAATGGCTGGGACCAACCACCGCCGCCAAGAAACGACCACTTGGCTATGCATATGGGCACGGAAATGCCCATTTTCCCCGGGCCCTCGCACTAGCGAGCCCCCATTAGCGGGTTCTGTTGTTTTCAGACCCACCCAAGATTACGAGTTAATGAACATCCAAGCATCTGGCTCCTGCCAGACTCCCCCCACTGCCCTAGCCTGTAGATAGTGCGCGCGTTCCTGTACATAGACGGCCATGTCGAGGATTCTTTCGGCATCCGCGCATAAGCTGACCATGGGCAGAGATGCGCATTTCTGGCGACTTGACGCTTCTCGTGATCCGGCCCACATGTCACATGTAAATAGCCCTCTGCGCAGCTGTATTGGCCTGACAATCCCATGGCCCGCCAGCCGATTCCGCGGCCAGCCATGAGCAAATATCCCACGGACTTATTGCGAGCATTAGTAATACTGGTTTGGTTTTACTGTTTGGTTTTACTGTTTAGTATTACTATTTAGTATTACTATTTAGTATTACTGTTTAGAATTACTGTTCTGTATTACTGTTCTGTATTGCTTTTTTGTATTGACGATTGTATTGCTGTTCTGTATTGACGATTGTATTGCCGATTGTATTGCCGATTGTATTGCTGATTGTATTACTGATTGTATTACTGATTGTCTTGGTGATTGTATTCACTGGTTTACTACTAATGCCAGTAACAATAGTTACAGGAGTAGTTAATATTAGCAATAGTACGCTATAAATAAAAGTTCAATAGTGTAATGAAAGTGTAACAGTGTGTAGTGTGCAGAGTGTAGAATGTAGAGTATAAATAGACGTGAAACAGGAGGCTGTGAGATTAAGGTTTGTAGTTTAGATTTGGATGGGTCGTGAATCGTGTTTTTTATGCTTTTGGAAATTGGTGTGGTACCTCGGCAATATTGCGTGAGTGAGGGAAATTTGCGAGGCTCCTCGTACTTTTTTACTCTTCTTTCTCACACCCTCGCCCCTCCCTTCCATTCTCTATCCCTTTCATTCCGTTTCCCTCTCCAATACCTTTCCATTCTCTTCACTCTCTCCATCCACACCATTTTTTCCATTCTCTCCATCCTATTCCCTCTAATCGCTCTAATCGCTCTAATCGCTCTATTCCCTCTAATCCTTTTACATATTATCATGGTCTAATTCTTAATTCCTAATACATCTATTGGTAATGTTTTTTACTACAATTTTTTTTTTTTAACCACTCTTAATTCGACTCCTTCTTGGGAGCGTCAGGCCATGTTGTATCTTTGCGAGTTTGAGCCAGCAAATATGATATTTTCTCGCAAAGAATTAATTCTATAGTGCGCACGGCCACGGAGCTAACGAGTGGGGGGGGCCCACCCTCCATTCCTGGCTCCGTGCGCACAACCACGTTAAAGACCAGACAAACACCCGAAAAAAAATAGCAATGACAAAAAGGGTAAGCCTTGGATCATTGTGGCCAACGTGGCCGATGTGGCTGAAATGAAATGATTGATGAGGTTGCAATGATTTTACGTAGTGCTCTATACAGGAACCCAAGGGGGAATTCAGAGATTCATAATTCAGGACATATTTAGAGATTTATAATTCAGAAATTTATAATTCAGAAATTTATGAATCAGAAATTTATGATTCAGGACATAATTCAAAAAATCATAATTCAGGATTTTATTTCTCATCGTATCCTGTGCATTACTTCCCTGCCCTCCCGGGGGGTGTATTCTGAATTTGGATCGGAGACTATGGCCAAGTGATAGTGTGCTTTGATGCACTCCGGTGCAGAAGAAAAAGGCGGTGCTGTATTTCCTTCTGATCCGAAGGCCTCGCGCGCTCCCCATGTATGTGGTGACAACATGGCACTTGCATCCGCCTAGCCACCCAAACCTACCTTCACTTCCAGCCACCAAATATTGAACTCTATTTTTATTATTATATTTTTTTTAATCATTTCAATGGCCTTCAATGGTTCAAGAATTATTGGGTTCCATTCAAATTTACCTACTAATTACTACTCACCTATTTGCTTAGGACTTTGTTACTGAGTAAATAATGTGTCTGTTTACTCTTTTTCTACTGTACGGTTACTCACTGTACTATGGACTGTACTCACTGTACTATGGACTGTACTCACTGTACTATGGACTGTACTCACTGTACTATGGACTCGTATTCCTACTCTCCTGTACCGTACTGTCTTCTGACTGACTAATGATTGTTAACAAATTGCTTTTTTTTTCAGATTCACGTTTCTTGGCAATTTAACTACTGTGGCTTTCGTTGCTTGTTTTTTTTTTTTCTTTCTTGTTCTACCATTATTCCAAGTGTGGTGTTTGAGCATTGAGAAGTTGAATATCATACAAGATATATACACACGCACACACACACATGGCACGCGGGGTATAGACAATCGTACTCAGAGTGCACTGACATGAGAAACTGGAAACTGCATGCACCCACGTGAACAGTGCTGATCAAAACACTACTTCTCAATGGTTCGCTTGCATATCAATGAGCTGCCACTCGATAAACTGCCGCAGAAACCCTCAATGCTTCATTGTAATGTGTGTTGATGACGTTGACAATATCGTAAAATGTCTTGGCCCGTCACGTGCGCTCCCTTCTTGTTTAGGCATATGTATGCGAAAGGCATCGCTTCTCGCATCCCCACAATCTCCCCATGGCATTAGGACAGTGTCAGATTTGTAAAAGTCTGGAAGCCCGTTATAAGTGCCCGAAATGCTACGTGGCGTACTGCAGACTAGACTGTTTCAAGAGTCCTCTTCATACCCATGACTCCAAACCTGAGTCTGAAAATCCATCTCAAGAACCAACTAAGGAATTATCTAAACAATCCTCTAATGATATAGACCACGACTCATCGACCAGAGATGAGACTTCGGACCTACTACAGAAGATTGCAGATGACCATGTGATCAAGTCCATGCTTTCGTACAAGTCGTTGAGGGCACATTTGTCAGTACTCTTAAAGCTTCTACTCGACTCGTCCATCACCAAAGAACCCATTTACGAGAACAGGAAAGAAATTGCCAACATGAGGCTCTGTGAGCTCCGTATCGGCGGCTCTGAAGAGAATGAATTGGTCGAGGAGTTTGTGCAGCGTGTTTTACACTTGCAAAATGAATTCACTAGTTCCCGTTGATCATATTGATCATTTTGTTGACCATATTGTTGATGTGTGTTGTTCATTTTGTTGTTCATTTTGTTGATTCTTGATCGATTCATTGGCCTATTTAAATCCCGACACAAACTTGTGCTGGGGCTTGACTGGCCTTTCCATCTTGAACTGGAAGAGGTATCCTCCCAAATCACCCTCTTTGTTCCGGGCATCTATGACGTGATCGAGATCCGTGTGCTTTTCGTGAGCAGTGGTGACGAATAGAATATCATCATTGGCTCCGCCCACAGCAGTGCACGTCACTTTCTGTGCTGGCAAAGTGTATTTTCCATGGACACTACCTGAAGTGTCGTAATGAACAACGGAACTGGTGCTGAAGACTGCATGGAAGAACTGCCCGTCGCTGGTGAATGCAAGCCCATCTGGCTCGGGGCTGTTGTTACCAGGGAAAACGTCCCTCATATCAATTAAGCTCTTTTTGTTCGAGAGGGTTTGCGTGGTGTTGTCATAGTCGAATTCCCACACGTTAAGAGTGAGCGAGTCAGTCCAATAAAACTTATTGCCGTCGTCACTGAATGCAAGCCCATTACTAATCTGAGCATTGTCCACCATCAACTTCACCGAGTGGTCCTTGCAATCAATGCGGTATAAACATCCTTCGGCAGAAACACCTTCGGACGTTGCAATGGGGAAATCGTTCATGAGGCCTATCCACAAGTTCCCCCAGGGGTCAATGATCCCGTCATTGGACCGAAGTCGGGCAGCACGGTCACCATTCAAGGGGTAGTCGAGGAAATACTCAATGGAGCCTTTTTTA
Organism: Metschnikowia lochheadii; assembly: GCA_002370915.1. Taxonomy (NCBI): domain Eukaryota; kingdom Fungi; phylum Ascomycota; class Pichiomycetes; order Serinales; family Metschnikowiaceae; genus Metschnikowia; species Metschnikowia lochheadii. Next base: position 203,173 of record NLAW01001749.1, on the reverse strand, counting down.
AAGCTGGCCATGGCCACGCCTTTTTTGCAGCACACCAAGATGATATCTGGGTCCTGCGTGAGGCCGAGGGCCCCTATGGACTCGCCCGGGTCGCGAAACGTCACCACCTGGTGGTTTTCGTCGCTGGGTTCCAAAAAAATGCGGTGGAGCTCGGCCTTGATGATATCCACCCAAAGAAGCGAATTGTTGGCCTTGTTGTAGGTGATGCCTTCCAAGAGCCTTCCTCTATAAGAGGGTAAGAGGATCTGCGGTTAGTGACTACTGTTTTAAAAGTTTTAGAGATTCTGTTTTTTGGGGGGATTAGAATTGCACACATACATTTGACTGGTCTCCTGCAACGTGGTACATGATTGGTGTGGGAGGAGGAAGAGTAAGTGTATGGAGTGGAGATGGAATGAGTGGGGGTGTATGAAGATTCGCGGCCAAGGAAGGTATCGCGGGGGAATCCTCTACAATGTGGGGTCCTACCTAATAAAAGCGACCGCAGTATTAAAGTGAGGCATTAAGGCAACCGTCTAAATAAAGAGGTATTAATAAAGAGGTATTATTAAAGAGGTACTATGAAAGAGGTGTTGATAAAGAGGTGTTGTTAGAGAGGTACTAAGAAAGAGGTGTTGTTAGAGTATTTCTATATTTAAAGGTATATGCCTCTATAATCAATTCCATAATGAATTATAATTAATTATGGAATTGGGATGAATATTGTGGGATTATGCGGTGGAATACCCAAAGTGGAAGTCGGGCGCCTGCGCTTGAAATTAGTGCTGATCCCAAGTTTTGGCGAGCTCAATCATGGCCTCGCTATTCATCAGTGCATCCACCACCTCGATCGGCACCATGTTCTCCGAGTAGTCCTTGCGCGCCAATGCACCCATGTTTGTCTCAGAAATGAGCCTTAGTTCGAAGTCGAGCGTCGCGTCGCACTCCAAGAGCTCGTTCCACGTGAAGAGGAGACTATCCCATTTGCGGGTGAATGGGTTGATGTCAATGATGGTCACGGCCTCGTGCGGGCTGGGAATATAGATATCGGCAATGTACGATTTCAATGGGAACGACGAGTGTTGGAGCACCTGTTGGTGGAACCTGCTGATTGTGGAATGTAGCTTTTCGTGGATATCCTGGAGAAACTCGTAATGATTGAGGTCTCGCTGCGATACTGCAATGAGCTCGTTGTTCTTTATGAACATACGGAATTCAAGAGCAGGGTTGAAGTCGGGAATCCATTTCTTGATCACGAGTTCCGGTGCAATGGCCATAGCCTCACTCTTGTCTTCACATTCATCATAGATATGTCCGTCCAAGTCATGTGCTATATGGTCGGATGCATTGAGGAGAAGATAAATGTCTCCATTGGACGTGCACCGGAGCGAGTTGTTGATGAGGATCCACTTGGCGTCCTTGGGTGCTGACCAGTTGAGCTTGACCGTGACGGCCTTGTATTTGGTGATGGCACTCTGGACTTTTTGGTCGAAATCCTGAAAGGGCTCACATGGGTCGCTTTCCTCTGTTTCGTCCTCCCAGTCACTGTACTCATTGTCGCTGTTGGGGGTGACGGTTTCTGGCAACTTGGCCTGTGGTAACCTGATACTCTCACTGTTAAGGTAGGTGATGAATGTCTCAGGCACATCTTTTAATACTACGGCCTCTGTAGTGTGATGAGGAAAATGCTTGCTCCAGCTCGAGTACGAGCACTGGTTGACCTCGGAACTGGTGATCTTCAAGTTTCCGAAAAAATGGGTGTTGTCTTTAGTCATGTACAGCTTACTCATTTACTCCACTACTCAAGACATGCGCGTGTGTGTGCGATGGACCCACCACATCCGTACACCAAATATAAATATATGTATATATACATAGACAATTGAACTTCAAAAATTTACCTCCTCTTTAAATTTCTCCAACATTATATTTATTCTAATTCTTTTTCCTCACTATTGTATCCATTACAGGGACCAATCTTTAGATCGAGTATTTGGAGTCACGTGACCGCGGTCACGCGCGCTCCTCGCAAAAAAACCGAAAACCTACACCAAACCTAACCTATTCTCCACTCTACACATAATGGCCATGGCTAAACTGCAGACAGCGCCTTCTAACGCTACCTTCAAGGATAAGGAGAAGCCGCAAGAGGTCAGAAAGGCCAACGTGCTTGCGGCCAGAGCAGTCAGTGACGCCATCAGAACGTCTTTAGGCCCCAAGGGAATGGACAAGATGATCAAGACAAAGAAGGGCGAGATCATCATCTCCAATGATGGTGCTACCATTCTCAAGCACATGGCTATCTTACATCCCGCCGCCAGAATGTTGGTGGATGTCAGTGCGGCTCAGGATGTGGAGGCTGGAGATGGTACTACATCAGTGGCGATTTTAACCGGCTCTCTTTTGGGTGCAGCTGAGAAGTTGCTCAACAAGGGGATCCACCCAACGCTTGTGGGAGAGTCCTTCCAAAGGGCTGCTGCCAGAGTATGTGAAGTTTTCTTGGAAATGTCCCACAAAGTGTCTTTGGACGACAGAGACGTGTTGATAAAAGCAGCATCCACGTCGCTTTCCTCCAAAATCGTGTCTCAATACTCGCTGTTGTTGTCGCCCTTGTCGGTAGATTCCGTGTTGAAGGTGATGAACGAATCGCAAACCAATGTGGACTTGAACGATATCAGACTTATCAAGAAGGTGGGTGGAACCATTGACGACACCGAGTTGGTGGACGGAGTGGTGCTCACGCAAAACGTGTTAAAATCCGCAGGTGGTCCCTCCCGCATGGAGAAAGCAAAGATAGGATTTATCCAGTTCCAACTATCTCCCCCTAAACCAGACATGGAGAACAATGTGGTGGTCAGTGACTACAGACAGATGGACAAGATCCTTAAGGAGGAGCGTGCGTACTTGTTGAACATCTGTAAAAAGATCAAGAAGGCCAAGTGTAATGTGTTGTTGATTCAGAAGTCGATTTTACGTGATGCTGTGAACGAGTTGGCCTTGCACTTCTTGGCTAAGTTGAACATATTGGTCATCAAGGATGTTGAGAGAGACGAGGTTGAGTTCTTGACCAAGGCATTGGGTTGCAAGCCTATTGCAGATGTGGAGAACTTCACTGAGGACAGATTGGGCTCTGCTGACTTGATTGAAGAGATTGAGTCTGCAGGTTCCAAGATTGTCAAGATCACGGGAGTCAACTCCAAGACCACCAAGCCAACTGTTTCCGTGGTGGTCAGAGGTGCCAACCTGTTGGTGTTGGATGAGGCCGAAAGATCTATTCATGATGCGCTCTGTGTTATTAGGTGTTTGGTGAAGGAAAAGGCATTGATTGCCGGAGGAGGAGCCCCCGAGATCGAGGCTGCCAAGGTGTTGGCTAAGGAAGCCACGCAGTTGAGTGGAATCGAGCATTTCGTCTACAAGGAGTTTGCACAGGCATTGGAGGTGATCCCCACCACGTTGGCCGAAAACGCTGGTTTGAACCCCATCAGCGTGGTGACCGATTTGAGGAATAGACACGAGATGGGCGAGAAGAATGCCGGAATCTCGGTCAGAAGATCGGGAACCTCCAACACATTCACGGAAAACGTGTTGCAACCTACTTTGGTCAACACCAGTGCCGTTTCGTTGGCTGCTGAAACCGTCAAGTCGATTTTGCGTATAGATGACATTGCGTTCAGCCGTTAGCTATGTATTCTAGTTATGAAGATACCATATGTGAGAATAGAAAATTATTAGAGAGTATGAGAGAATATCAGCGAGTATTAAAGCGTATTGATTAAGTAGATTTAACCTAAGATTATGACATTCCATTACATGAACGTATTCTATTCCCAAGATATAAAAAGATGCCCCTAAATAAGCCTGACCGAGCGAGAAAGGTTCTTCTTGATACCCGTCTTCTCTCCCTCGTATGGACCTCTGTTGCTGTCGTCGTAGACTTGTCTGATAGACTTGAGCTTCTTCTGCGCCTTGTCGTACTTCTTTCTCTTCTTGACTCTGGCGTTTCTGTTCTCGTTTCTCTTGTGCGGCGTAAGACCCTTGTTCTTGAGAATCTGGAAGTTCAATGCACGCTTTCCATCCTCGCCAGCCACCTCCAGCAACTCGGCCAAGCGGCCATCTCTGGCTGCATCCTTGGCCAACTTGTGTGCGGCACGCCGGGCTTCTTTCTTGGAAGATTTGGCGTTTTTGATGCTTTCGTAGTAGTCTGCTGCGTCGTCGTTGATCTGCTGTGCAAGTTCGTGGTCGGACTCGTCCATATCTTGAGCATCCAATGAGTCGCCCAATTGAGCCTTGTCCAAGCCCAAACCTCTCTTGCGGGCTTCTTCAGCGAGCCGTTGTTGACGCTCGAAATGTCTTTCTCTGTAGGGCAAGTCGGAGTCTCCATCGAACTTGTCGTTCTTGGCGTTTTTCTGCGCTGCCTGGTCAATCTTGGACGTGTAGAACCGAAGCGATTTCTTTCTGCGCTCCTTGTCCTCCTTTTCGACGGAGTCAGGGGTCTTTGTTTCGGTGTAGTCGCCAGAAGCAACTGCTTTGGGTGTTTTGATGGTTCTCTTGGAGGAGACATCGATATCGAGTTCCTCGTCCTGGTCGTCACTCTCGGACTCTGAACCACTAGACTCTTCCTCAGAATCTGTTTGTAGTTCTCCCTGAAGAGCCCTGTCTTCCATAATGTCAGCCTCTTCCTCTCCCTCTCCTTCAAGTTCCTCGTCGCTGGTTTCCACATGGTCTGCACTAGCTTTAGGTGCGTCTGAGTCCAACTCCTTAACTTGTCTCCAGACCTCTCTGGTGCTAAGAATGGATTCCATGACTGGGTTCTCCTTCATGGTAAACTGCTCACGGCTCTTTAATTTTTCGGCAAAAATGGCCAAATACGACGTGATGGAACTCAAGTATGCTGATAAGGCCACAAACTTGGCATGTACAAGCTCACTGGACGTGGCCTGGGCCCGGAACGTCTCCAACTGCGGATGTAAAGCGTTGAATTCGGTCAAAAGTGGCATAAACTCGGGGAATGAGCCTTGCAAGTGTTTTAGCTTTTCATCATCGTCCAAGTCGTCCAAACTCTTGTGCTCTTCCTGTGCATCCATGCTGATGGCTTCTTCCTTAGAGTCATGGGCCTGGGCCTGTTTTTTCCAGTCTTCCATCATATCTTCATCCACATAATCATCTATCTGGAGCTCCTGGATATGCTTTTTCTGCTGCCTGAGCGCTTCCTCAGCCATACCGTCTTCATCTTCACTGAGATCGTCTCCTCCATAGTAGTTTCTCTTAGATCCCCATCCTTCTTCGTCTTCGCCTTCTTCTTCTTCTTCTTCTTCACCTTCTTCACCCTCATCTTCCTGTTCCTCTTCGTCGTCTTCATCTTCGCTTATAGGTCTATGCTCGTGTTGAAGGGTCATGACCTCTTCGTCATCCAGGAAGTCAGCGTGCTGGCCTTTTTGGCCGAGGTAACCTCCAGCCTGGTCTAGCAAAATACGCTCGTTTCTGGAGTCGAAGGCATCGATCTCGTTCTCCGATAAATCGTCCATTGTGCTTGCTTTAATACTTAAGAGCTACTTTTATCTCATCGCTTTTTCTGTGTGCCGGCCGTGCGGAAACCAGCCTGCACTCAAGCCCTCCAGGGCCTTTTCAAAAACCCCTATAAATCCATACTACTATATCGTAAAAATATAATTTTTTTCTCATTAAATGACTCTGGGACCACGCAATAGTTTGATTCTTGAACGAATTCAAAGTTAGAGTCAGTGAAGAATGAATATGGCATATAGCATATGGCATAATTAAGGTTACGAGCCCGCGCAGCATCCATGCATCGCACTCACTACACACCCATCAAATCAACCTCTACTACCCGGTCATGTCAAATAGACTAGAATCGTTAAAGTCAGGCAAACCGCCCACCAAGCCAGGGCTCAAGTTTAAGCCCAAAACTGTGGCTCGAAAAAGCAAGGAGGATAGAGACAAAAATGCCCCCGATATCAAGGCAGAAGAGAAGCCTCGCCTTCAAAACTCCGCTTTAAGAGGTAGAGGTGGTGCAAGAGGCGGTAGAGGTGGAGCTCGTGGCAGAGGCGCCTCGTATGTTGGCACACATGTGGTTTCGGCAGGACCGCTAGCCATGGGTTCGGTGGGAATGGGCAACGGAACCACCACGTCCAAAACTGGCTTGACCAATGATAGAATCTATAACTCTTCTGGCGAGCTGCGGGGCTCTGCCTTGGCCGGAATGAAGCTCAAGCCTAAGGAGTACTCGGCTGCCGGCTCTGTGGATGCAGACTCTAGTGACGAAGACTCATCTACTCGCATCAATATGAACAAAGAGTATGCCTTTGAGGAAGAAGATACATTGCTTTTCCCAGTGCAGCCCACCAAGGACCTTGAAACGTTGGTGGAGCCGGAACTTGCGTTACAGGAATGGTCCAACTCCAACTCCAGGGCGCAGACCGTGGATTCCGTCAAGACTGAACAGTCGGATCTGGTGACTCCAGAAGTACCTATGTCCGCTGCACCTACTGCTGTGGATGAGAAATTGGTTACTGAGGAGCAAAACAAAATCATTGATGACCAAAAGAGTATAGTGGACTTGGTGGCGGCACAGTTAGGGCACTTGTCCACGTCTGCTGACCCTCAACCTTCGCTGGATTACTTGCTTTTCCAGATGCCCAAGCTCCATTCGGAAGATAGCCAACCGGTTTCGGAGTCTGTGTTTTCTAGTGCAGATACCGAGGCATTCCAGGGGCAAGTGGGCAATATCAACTTCCACAAGTCGGGCCGGATATCCTTGACGTTGCTGGACGGCTCTATTCTTGAATGTGCCAAGGGCACAACGCCGTCTTTCCTCCAGGAACTATATGTGATTGACGTCAACAAGCAAACCGATGAAGATACAGCCATGCTTGATGCCGATGGTCAGAAAATTGGTGGAGATATCTATAGACTCGGCGAGGTGTCTGGCAAGATCGTGGCCACGCCATACATTGCATGAAGTACATAAACATTACATAGAACGATCAAGTAGCCTCCCACCAACCTTCTCTTTATCTACAATCATAATATATTTACTATGTTCTCACCTTCACTAGATGACTAATCTAACTAGATGACTAATCATTTGCAAATTATGCCACTGCCACACCATATTACACCATAACTTCATAAGTCCATACTATTCCATACTACACCATAACTTCATACTACTCCATAACTTCATACTACTCCATAACTCCATAATACTCCATAACTTCATACTACACCATCCTGTTCCATTCTAAAAATCCCAAGTCACGTTCATTCATTCATACAATATTTTTACACTGTCAAATTATATACTAGCATCTGTAAAGATGACCTCCAAAGGACTTTCCACTTCTTATTATACACTGGTATAACCCACTTTAATACCTTTTCTCCTTTGGAATCAAAAAATATTTATACGAATCCTAGACTAGTATCAGATTTAGTGTAGTAGTACCGCCTACGAGTACCGTGTAACATGGTATAGATGATGTAGTATGGTATATTACAGTGTAGCAAAATATATAGACTAGCAAGGTGGTGTATTTTTGGTAGAGTATTTTTGGTGATGATTCTGTTTGGTTCAACCATACAAAAGTTATCATATAGATAAATATTACATCGAAAAATTCCGTTTGTCATTTATATTTTCCCATACATCTGCTGAATTGTCAAGTATCGTGTATACTGAAGTATGCACATTTAATGAACATATACCGCAATTAAAAATCCAATTTATAAATTTAAGAACTAGAATTTTTGGTGAGGTGTTTTATACGTGTACTTAATGTATGTGAAGATTCTGGTAGCATTCAAAAGTGGCATAGTGACATAGTGACATAGTATTATACAGTGTACAATACCGTAGTACCAGTATTTTCATGACCAGTATTTTCATGACCAGTATTCTCTGACCATTCATTACAATTTATACTATTACTCAAGTCTTATCACATCTATAATCTTTTATCATCTTTCTATGTTCATCATCACTATCTATCTTCACACATCATCATTGATTTCAATGTATGCTTTCTTAGACCAATCAGTGGTTGATCAGTTGTTGATCAACCTAGCGGTCAAGGCTTCCAAGTCCTCAAGACTCTCTGGAGCATCAAGCTCAACAACTCCGCCTCTATATTCGTCCGCATCAGCTCTCTTCTGGTCGAACCATCTAGGCTTCTTGGTCTCGGGCTCGTCTTCTGAGTCCAGAGACTGGAGGTCCTGATCCAAGTCTCCCGTTGCCAAGGTGACTCCATACCCTTCGTCAGATTCCGATTCCGACTCTTCCTGAGCCCGCTTTTCAGCCTCCTTTCTCTTACGCTTCTTCTCTTGTCTCTTCATCTTAGCCACTTCCTTATCATCCAAATCGGCAACGTTCATGAGCTGCGTTTCCCGGAGAACATACTGAGCCTTCTGCTCCTTGGCATCTCCATGCTTCTTGAAGTCCTCTTCATCCTCCAACTCGTAGATCGGATGTGCCTCGCCCTCCTCGTCAAACTTGAGCTTCGTGGGCAACCCATTCTTGGCCGACGAAAGCTTCTTGCTGAGCGCCTTCTTGGATGCTCTCTTGGACGTATTGACGGCCAATTCGGGAAGCTCATCTTCCTTGAAGTCGTGGTCTTTTCTCTTAATGCTCATGAAATCATCGTCTTCGTCATCGTCCTCTTCATCTTTGCGGAGCTTGGTGCCGGTCATGTTCAAGTACTGCTCCGAGAGAACGGTTTGATTCTTTCTCTCAAACATACGGTCGTATTTGGTCTTGACCGTCTTCTTATCGGTGCTCTCTCCATCAGCATCAGTTCTTTCCAAATCGAGCAATTTCTTGGACTGGTTCTTCTTCTCCTTGTGAGACTCGCCTCCCTTCATTTTAATCTGTGGAGCTCCTGGCAATCCAAGCGACTCGGCGTACTTTTGCGTAGGGAGTGCCTCCACGTTGAAGACACTTTTATCCTTTTGAACATAAACCGATCTGTAGTATGCTATGAATGCACGCTGGCCCAAGTTCTTCATCTTAGGATCCTGGAAGCATAGCGACTGCAATTGCGGCCGGATGGACTTTTTGTTCTTCTGCTTGATGTTCATGAACTTGGGCTCAATGGAGTGAGCTTTCAAGTTCTTCAACATGGCCTCTTCCTCAGAAGGTAAGAGCATGAGCAATGACTTTCCTGAGCGGCCGAAACGGGCACAACGTCCAACTCTATGCACATATGTAGCGGGGTCTTCTGGACAGTCCACCTGAACCACCCACTCGATAGCAGGGAAATCCAAGCCTCTAGCCACGATATCCGTGGCAAACAAACAGGCGGATTGTGCATGGGTGAACTTGGCCGTGGTCTCTAGTCTGGTGACTTGTTTGTGGCGACCATACAACTTGAGCAACGAGATTCCGGGCTGCAACGTTCTGAACGTTTCGTATGCATATTGGACTTGCTTAGAGGAGGAAAAGAACACAAGAATCTTGCTTTTCAAATGCGACTTGATAAATGACCATAACATGTCGAGCTTCTCGTCCAATGGAATACGAACGTAGAATTGCTCGAGCGAATCGGGGGTGGATGACACTTGGTTGTCGGAAGAAACACCGATTTTTCTGGGGTTCGTCAAGGAAAGACGGGCCAAATCCTTAACATTTTCGCTTTGTGTGGCCGAGAACAATAGCGTTTGTCTGGTGGTGGGCAAGTGGCCCAAAATACTGTCGATTTGCTTCTTGAAGCCCATATCCAAACAACGGTCGGCTTCATCCAACACAAGAGCCTGCAAATTATTAGTGTCCATTCCAACGGTCTCATTTAAATGCTGGGAAATTCTGCCCGGCGTACCAACCAAAATGTTCATACGAGCAACACGTTCCTTTTCATATTGCACATCTTTACCTCCAGTCACTAAACCTGCGGAGAATGCATTATATTTTCCAATCTTCGTAAGCACTTCGAAAATCTGCACCGACAACTCTCGCGTGGGCGAAATAATCAACGCAGCCAAGCCATCGTAGTCGGTGATTTTGTTTCTGATCAAAGATTCGATCACAGGCACCAAGAAAGCAAGAGTTTTTCCTGAGCCTGTTTTGGCAGTACCCATAACATCTTCACCCTTGAGAGAAGCCACAATGGTCTTCTTTTGGATGTCGGTCATGGTGATGAAGTTGGCCTCGTTCAAGCCTCGGAGCGTAGCTTGAGTGATAGGTACATCAGAGAACTTCTCGAACTGCGAAAGGTCCAGGGTATCGAGCTCTTCCACCCGCTTCTCGATGTCCTTTAGCTCCTGCTCCTCATTGAGTCTCTTTGTCTTGGCATCTGGTTTTCTGCCCTTATTGTGTTTCACCATGATAGATATCGGATGTGTGGTAAAGATGAGCATCGAGAAAATTGTAATGCCTCTATCCTGCACACACGCCCGCGTCGATTCTGGAGTTCTCCAAGACTCTTCTAGAAACACCAGAACTAAATGATGTAAATATCTGTAGAATTTTAGAAGAATTCAAAAGACCAGTATGAAGAGTGTCAAAAGTTAAGCTATCAGAATTGTAGGGCCAAAGTGCAGGACACAATGGGAGAGGGGGTGCAGTACTTGGTTGTCTGATGTGTGGCTAGAAGTTGAGAATCTCCGCGTACTGTAAAGCCAAGTCACCAAAATGGTCCGGATGGTTCTCATCTATCACCTGTAAACACATGCTTCCACGAGGAATATCGTATTTCCGGAACAATTCATCAAACACAGTTTTGGAGTTGGAGCACGTGACCTTCAGTTCGTTAACCTCGATCTGGATCAAAAACCCTCTGAAGTTCCCGTGGAGTGATATGTTGGCCGTACGAATCACAAGGTTCCCATTTTCCAACTCGTAGCTCTGTCCTCCATCTCCCTTGATGACTTGTCTTTGAGTCCATAAACTCTGCATTCTTTGGCCTATCATATAGTCAAAAGAGTCGTTCAAGCCACTGGTAGCACCCTCATGGAGATGGTTGTTTGGGATGGAAAGTTCTTTATTAGTATTGACCTCCTCTTCAATGTGGTGGCTGAGAACAGCTGCACTATTCTTATTCACTAGAGTAACACACGAGTCGTTGAGATAGGATGGCACCCAAGTGTATAGGTACGAATTTTGAGGAGCCGTGGTGGCTGTTTCGGCCAATTCTGGCGGAATCGAGTACACATTGTTCCGGAACACCTTGAATGTGAAGTTCCATTTCCCTTTAAGAGACGGGAGCTTATTTGAGAGTTCATCATGGAACTGTAGAATTGTCTGTGGTGTGGCATTGTGCACGAGCAAAACACTAATGGTTAGTATTACCATGAATATCCCAATTTGGGGTGAGGTGGAGTGGGGTGGCGACATACGCTGAAACCATTTGGGGGGAGGATGTTTCTATAGTGGTAGTAGCTAGAGAAGGCACACTCACCAAGAATAATCATAAGAGAGCCGCGCACCCGTGCACCACGGTTTGCACCCACATCGCAGGTTTTCACCTTCTCTGCGACCCTCATCTATACATTATATGCTTGTTGATCCACAGGGTGTGCTTATAGGCGCCAATAAACAGAGCCATATTCTAGACTACCACAAAGTGGTGGCATACGGTGCGGGCACGACCGTGGCACTCTGGAACCCCTTGGCTCCATCGAAAAAGGGGGTTTATCAGACCCTCAATGCTCACTCCAAAGAAGTCACCTGCGTGAGGTTTCTCCCCGACTCTGGGCTCTTGATCTCCGCTGCTGAAGATGGCAAAATCTGTGTATGGAAGAGTCACGATTCTGCCGCTCTGGTCTTTTCTTTGTACCTTAGCAATGACGAAAACACACATACTATTACTACGTTATGTGCAGTGGATAGAGATCTTTTCTTGGTGGGGGACTCTTCCGGGAAAATTGCGCTATGGCGAGTTTCGGAAGACTTGGTTTGTGTGGATTCGTTGGTGATTAAGAATAACTTCTATCCAACATGCTTAAGCACCCAGAAAATCGGAGACCGCTATATTCTTGTTGTTGGAGGCACGACCTCGAACTTGTATGTGTATACATTTGGCGAGAGTGGAGGGTTCGAGCAGTGTGCAGTGCTCGCGGGTCATGAGGACTGGATCAAGAGTTTGGCTTTTGTGGAGGAGAAAAGAGGGCTGGAGTATATCTTGGCTTCGGGCTCTCAAGACCGGTACATTCGGTTGTGGAGGTTACGTTTAAATGAAGCCATCGATGACTCGGATGAGGACGATTCCAAGCTAGTGCTTTTGTCCAATAAACAATACAAGTTTGCCTTCGGCGAAGGGCGTGCTGCATTTAGCTTTGAGGCCTTGATTATGGGCCATGACGATTGGATCACAGATCTCAAGTGGATCCCCGCCTCTTCTTCCCATAAGCTTCAGTTATTGTCCCTGAGTGCAGACACAGCCTTAATAGTGTGGGAGATGGACGAAGAGTCCGGAATTTGGGTCACAGCAAGTCGTTTGGGTGAATTGTCTATCAAAGGTGCATCCACAGCCACTGGGTCTTCGGGAGGGTTCTGGTCTTGTTTATGGTTTGAAAATAACGGAAGCCAGTACATTCTCACCAGTGGTCGGACCGGTGCCGTGCGTGTCTACAAATCTTCAGAAACTAATATCTGGGACTCTGTAATGGGAGTTACGGGTGCAGTGCAGGAAGTTACTGATTTGGTATGGTCTAAAGACGGCACTTATGTGCTCAGTACTTCCTTGGACCAAACAACCCGGCTCATTGGCCCATGGGTCGGCCATAGGCCCGATTCAGACCCACAACAAAGAACATGGCATGAGTTTGCAAGGCCTCAGATCCATGGCTACGATATGATCTGCGCTGACAACATAAGTTCCACCAAATTTGTTTCTGGTGGAGACGAGAAGATTTTGAGAGTGTTTGAGATGACACAGTCTATTAATAATCTTCTAAGCAAGTTCTGTGATATCGAGCCAAAGTCACAGGCCCTTCCGGAGGCTGCTTCGTTGCCAGTTCTTGGGTTATCTAACAAAGCAGCCAATGAGCAATTGGAGGCTGGCGAAGCACAGCAAAGAGAAGAAGATTATGAAAATGAAGGTGAAGCCAAACAGAAGGAAACCGTCGATTTACTCCAAGACCTTGAATCGCCTCCTTTGGAAGACTTCTTACAGAGACATACCCTCTTCCCCGAAGTGGAGAAGTTGTACGGACACGGGTACGAAATCACGTGTTGTGCTACACTGCCCGACCAGGCACTAATTGCATCTGCATGTCGCTCCAATTCGGCCAAACATGCAGTTATAAGGCTATTTAATGCACAGAAAGACTTCCAATTGGTGGACGAGGTGCTCAAGGGACACAACCTTACCATCACCAGCATGGAGTTTTCAAGCGATGGAAAATACCTCTTGGCTGTTTCCCGTGATAGACAATTCTCCCTTTGGAAAGTAACCAATGTGGAGACAGGCGAGTTCCAGCTTGTGGAGTTGAACCCCAAGGCACACAGCAGAATCATCTGGGACTGTTCATGGTCCCCACTCATAGAAGGCACCAATCCTTTCTTCGTCACTGGGTCTCGTGACAAAAGCTTAAAGGCATGGAGCATGAAGTCTGGAGCCCCCGCTTTGGCCGACTTTTTCAAAACCCCAGAGCCCATCACCTCAGTTGCATGTTTCCAGGACGGGCTCATTGGAGACTCGGTGGTTATTGCTGTGGGACACGAAAGTGGGAACATCTCCATATACAAGTTCCTGGTCAAAGAAGAGAAGTTGGAAAAGCTGGAGGATTTTGCATCCGACATAATTCCAGCTCTGCGTGTGTCCAGGCTAGCGTTCAGCAAGAAGAAGGTGGGGTCCAGTTTACAGTTGGCTGTGGGAAGCACAGACTCCTCCGTCAGAATATACCACATTGAATAGATGACGACAGGATTCGAGCATGACAATATATAAGAGATGTGATAATTATCGTGTCATCATAATCTCATGGCCACCATAATCTTATGGCCATCATGACCATAGTCAGTCTACTTAGAGGCGCATGCACTAAGTATGCCACGATAAATCCAGATTTCTCACAAAAGAAATCCTGTACTAAACACAGACCATCTATACATCTGAGAATATTATAATCTTCAAATCGCCAATTTTTTCTTTTTTTTTCGGCTAAAGCACTCTGTGGTTCCAGGCTGTACTTATGTCTGCCAGGTAGCAAGGCGGTATGCGCACGACCCACAAGTAAGGTGCAAGGTGCGCGTAACAAGCACAACCGACGTAGCTAACACATCTCCATAAAATGGCAGACAAATTCCCCGAGTTAGACATTGAGGCTAATGGCCAGGAAATTGACGGCGACTTCTTCTCTAGAGAAAAAGAGCTAGTCGGAGATGAATTCAAGACAGACCAGGACAACGAATTGGCCAGTGATGCTGACAACGACGAGATCCTGGAGTTCAAGGAGCAGTACCCTGAAGTTGGCACCGAGCCCGAATTGCAACAGGAGACTGTTGAATCTGAAGATGATGAATTTGAAGGCTTTTCGTCTTCAGCTCAAGCTGGTGATCAGCATGGTGAATCTGAACCATTGAAGGAATGGAAACAACGCAGGGACTTGGAGATTGAGAAGAGAGAGAGTGCTAATGCCAAGAAGAAGGAGGAGATCAGAGCTGCAGCCCAACAAAGCATTGACGATTTCTACGACAACCACAACAACAAGAGGGAGCAGCAAAGCAAGCAGGTGTTGAAGGAGGAAGAAGCCTTTTTGGCCAAGAGAGACGACTTCTTGAAGAGAGGCACGTTGTGGGACCGTGTGAACGAGTTGGTGAGTGAAGCGGGTGAAGTTTCTGGTGGCGATCGGGACAAGTCCCGGTTCAAGGGCTTGTTGACCAAGTTGAAGGGAAAAGAAAACGTGCCTGGTGCAGGAGGATTCACCAGCTAGACAACTAGATAAGGCAATAAAAACATACTAGAGACTCATACACATACATACACATATTAGACGAGGCATACTAGAGAAAAAGAATACGAATATCTGGTTAGACTTGATTAGACTTGGTTGAATTGAATTATGGACTCAGTGAACTATGCGTTTCATGACTCTCATGAGACGATCACTTTGTAACTGTTGACAGCGATGTTTAAGAGGTCCATCGCTATTGTTGCTGACGTAATCTTGAAGATTCATGAGTTTCCACACCAAAAAGCACATGGAGGCCGCTTCAATCCGCTGCCAGGTTCCTACTTTCAAGATAGTGAACCATGGGTGATTTTCCTTTAGAATTCGCCACTTGGAGAGGACTATGATGCGCAAGAAGTACATATTAATGCCATTGTAGAAGCTCACCAGGAGTTTTCTAGCCTCGGCGACTTCCTTTTGCTGGGTACTAGAGACAAGTGGAAAGTTTTGGGTGGAAATGATCACGAATGCAGCCAAAAAAGCAACAGCTTTGATGTAGTTCTTGGTCACATTTTTCATATTGGACACGTATAACTTGTGGATGGCCGGAATCCGGGTTAACATGGGTGCAGTTAACGATAAAATCAACATCGATAGAAGGGACGGCTTGTATAGGAAGTTTGCAATGGAGTTTGCTTTGTGGGCAGATTTCTTAAGGTATTGGGACACCTCAGCCTTGATATCGGCGCCTTCTCGCCATCCACAAATGACCAGAGGAGCAAGATTGGCTAAGAGGAAGTAGACCCCAAGGTATGCATTGTGCTTGATGTAAGCCAGCAAAAGCCCTGGCCAAGAAACCGATTGGAAGTTGACGCCCATGCGGAAATTGGTCCAGATGGGATCCAACAAGTATGTTTTCAACAGACTGGAGAGGTACCGTTGGTTCAACTTGTACCTAGTAGGAGTCAAGTAATTGGACAAGATCTGGGCGTAGATCAAGGGGAAAATCACATAGTGCTTGCGTTCATAAAGCCGTCTGACCCAAGGCGGGTAGCTATCGAGCTTAAAGTATTTGGCAGACGATGGGGACACTATAAGTGCCGAGCTGGGAGGATTCAAAGACCCAAAGTACCTCTCACAGAGGTACAACGAGATGTAGTCCTTGGGAATGTTGCGATTTGACGAAGTGGCACCATATAGAAACGCTACTGAAACAGCATTGGACAATTTGTTAAGGCGCCGCTGGCTGGCCTTGTTATTGTTGTTGTGGAAGTACCTGTTAAGTAGGGCACGGACCCAAGGGTTTGCAGAGAGAAATGCCGTCCATTCGAGCGGTTTATTGGCCTTGATGAGTAAGAGAAAAAGCGCCCATTTGGTGGCCTTTTCTAGAGACCGATGGAATGCCTGGGTGTGGAGTTCGGGGTCCAT
This sequence comes from Metschnikowia lochheadii, assembly GCA_002370915.1. Taxonomy (NCBI): domain Eukaryota; kingdom Fungi; phylum Ascomycota; class Pichiomycetes; order Serinales; family Metschnikowiaceae; genus Metschnikowia; species Metschnikowia lochheadii. The sequence continues at coordinate 186,922 of NLAW01001749.1, read as the reverse complement.
CCTGGGGAAGTGTGGAGAGAGGTGAATACGCGGAACATGGGTGCCTCTTTCCTCGGTCCTGCAGGGTCACGTGGTTTTATGCAAAGAAGCCTATATCAAAGAATTGCCACCATTGTCTTACAAGGTACAGAGCAAGTTTACCTTTTCAATAAGTATTGACGGTTTCCAATGGTATTTTGTATTTTTTTGATTGCCGGATTTTTGTAGTGTTTTTTTGTTCCCAGTATTAGATTTGCTAGGGGTTTGAATGTGCCTCATTGAACTCTTATAGAGCGAAGTTACTTTTGGAAGTCACTGTTGTAGTAGTTAAATTAGAATGGCTACAACAGTAACAACTAAAAAAAAAAAAAGCATTTTCTAGTTCTGTGCTAAGAAGGAATTCTTTTACTTTGTGTACAATTTATAAGCTCGATTGTACTAATAAATCCTGTGTTATGAGCCCTGGCATGATATGGCTCGAAAGAAGCAAGTTAGAATTCGTACGCTTTTGAAATTCAAAAAAATTACAATCTTGGAATAGGTTTTTAAAGGACTTAAAAAGAATAGTAGTGCCGGTATATTCGGTAATACTTCTAAGGCTAAGGCTTAGTGATAAGCGTTGAGAGACTAAGCACTTGATGTTTATCAGTAATAGGTATCATTTGTCATGGTACAGTGTACTAAAATTTAATGAGTTTTAAAAAATTAGTGACAATTAATTCATATTGAATATGGGGGGGGGGATTCTAGGAAATAAATAGTTAGTTTAAAGTCTGACATTTGTATGTCTATACATTGAGTAAGTTACAAGGAGCTGGATGGATACGGCAATTCTCTTTCATGGGGCCAGTGTGGCACCCAAGGTCCAAGACGAACATCTAGTATATTATGGGGTTGTATAATTTGATGACAGTTTTAGACTTATCAACGTATTTTGTGGTAGATCACCAATCCAAGAAATCCTACTGTCCTATACTCCATAACATAGTGATATATAGATAAATACACTCATATACCTTGGTCATAGGCTAGATCCCTTTAGGTTATTCAGAAGAATGAATTCCAAACATTGCTCCTATAAGTCAGCTCAACTATCGCCTCCAGAAAGTCCAGCAATTAGCACATCCCAAACAGGTAACATAGACTGGTAAAAGACAAGACTGGTTTTTCAAGTAGAAAATTCTAGGTATACTTCTACCATTAAAATAGATAATTTTGGAATTACAAGTGGAAATGAAGAGTCAAAGGAATAACTGAGATAATGGAATAAGCAGTCTTATATGCCCAGAAAGAAGTACATGAAATCAATTAGTGCTAAGATGAGAATCAGTAAACTAATGAACAAAAGAAGATGTTGAAGAAAAGTGTTCTAGTGGAGTGTTACTTACTTTCCTATTACCTAGTTTAATGTCCTATTACTTTTAGATCCACCATATTCAGTCCTCTACCTTTTGAGGCATTTTGAAGCCTCGCCGTTGAATCCTAACAATGGCCATTCCATACTTGCTGTACCCTCAGTCATCATTGTACGATGTACCAGGAGGGAGTGTGAAAAACGGAGGTACCAGGATGGAATTTGAAGGGGTTTCCCGCAATCTAGCAAGTACTGGCTGACTTGTTGATCCCCCTGTCATTTACTTAAGTAGCCCTTTTCCTTCCTCTGTGCCTCATCGGAAAATGGACATAGTAAATAGAGTACCTGGCCTAACAACAGGCATCCAACAACTACTGGTACCTTCTTTATCACTAGTATTCTCTATCACTAGTCTTACTATATTCACATTAGGTAACACTATTACTAGTGTTCCATTTTCTTAGACCTACACCAACGCGCATAGTGAGTCCGGTGCGACCAGCGAGTGAGGCCCACATACACTGTATAATACACTGTAAAGTTCCTACTGACCATTACATCAGAACCAAAAAGTGTTGATATCTCATCTAATCAAATATTTAGGAAAAAAAAGACATCTTTAATGTAAAGGAATAAAAAAGGGAATTAAAAAAAACAAAAAAAAAAACAGTATACTTATATTATTACGATGTCTCATAGATGTCTCATAGATGTCTCAAATATTCACACTCCCCAGTGCCTCACTAGATTCGCAATTCACTCTGGTATTTAAAAACCACCACCATATTCCACACTTGTCATCGCACCTGTAACCATTACCTTATATAAGCACACACACGGTGTCACTACAACCAGACTCACTTTCATTCTACCTAGACAGTGATTTTTTTTTTTTTACCTATGATTTATTCTACTTGACGACCCCTATTATTTTTCATTTGATTCTATTTTCTATGACCCCTATTATTTGTTCTCTTCTTTATTCATTAAACTATTGTAGTATTTTTGTTTAAGTGTTGTCTTTTAGTATTGTCTTTTAGTATTGTTGATTTTAAGTATTTTTGATTTTAAGTATTTTTGATTTTAAGTATTTTTGATATTAAGTATTGTTGTTTTAGTATTGTTGATTTTAGAATTGTTGTTTTGGTGTTACGTTTTTGTATTACTTTTTGTATTGTTGGTGTGCTTTGACTCTGGTGTATTTCGGCTCAGCGCCTCGAAACATTATCTGGCCCCAAGACCCATGCACTCCCAAACATACAGTCGCGGTGCCTTTCGCGTCTCCACAATGATCGCCTAGTACAAGCTCATACCACCTCTTCGTGCCACCATGGATGCCTCGGACATAGAGCTACATACCAAATCAGACCGACGCTCAAGCGTGGCGTCTTCAACATGCTGCTTGGCTCGTGCCAACTCCATGAGCCGTGGTATCAGCATCAAGACCGTGTCGCCCAGCTACCACACGAGACATGTTCCTGATCTGGATCTGGCGCCCGCTTTTACTAATGGACGCGCCCGAAAAGATTCCGTGAATACCTACTCCACTTCTTCCAGTGCTCTGCAGTCGCCAGGCGCTTCTCCGGGTGCTTTTGGTGCTTCTCAGGCTCCTGGTGGCTCTGAGTTGAAGACTTTTCATTCCCGCCGCAGCAGCACCACTCCTAAACTGGATTCGGCATCCCAGAGTTCGGATCCGACTTCCACCAGTTCTTCATATGGGCCCAAAATTGATTATAGACGCTCGAGCTCCTTCGCCGGCGGAGGAAACTACGACTTTGCCCTTCCACCTCCTGCTGAGCTCTCAAGGCTAGATATCAATGAACAGCTACGACTTTTAGCACTCAAGGAGATGTCCGTGGTGGAAATGCGGGACTCTATTGCCAATATGAAGTCCAAGCTACACGATTCAGAATGCGATCTTGCCAACCTACGCCATTTGATCCAGAAATCCCTATATCGCGAGCTTAATCTCCAGCACCAGGCCACCCAGAGGACAACGCACAACCCCAACCATCAACCCAAAAAAGCCACACCTACTGCTCTTCCTAATGGCAATATAACTACTCCTCTTAAACCCAGCAATAAGCAAAACGAATCTAGAGGTGCCAAGGTTGCGGAGGAGAAGCCTCATACTAGAGCCCCAGACCGACTGTCGAAACTATGGGCCAACCTTTCCAAGCCAATAACGTTCATCCAGAGTCTAGATCTGATGATTCTGAACGAGTTTGAAAAGTCTATAGTGGGCGATTTGAAGCGTGAAAACCCGGGTCATCATGCCCGAAGAGACAGTCAAGCCCAACGTGGACGAAATCATCAGTACCAAGACGAAAATTACCGAAAGCATCAACAGAACCAAAACCAGAACCACAATCAAGATCAGAACCATTACAACCCTAATTCACACAAACAAGATCATACCAATCAAGACCACCAACGTCATATCCAGCATCAGCAATCTCTAGCGAGTCGAAGAAGGCACTCAGACGAGGCACGTCCAAACCAAGCTCGAGATATCGGCAAAAAAGACGCTGACGACATGTTTTATGCGGTATCCAACTCCCTTTGGACATTTGTCAATGAGGTGAAAACAAATGTGATTTCTACCATCAACGACAACGCAGAGCACCTAGTGCTGCCGCCCCAAAGCCCACCGGCTCATGAAGCCTCGGACGAAATCACCTGCTCCCCGCTCAACTGTGAACTCGAAGATCAGGGGGACTTTGAAAAGAGCGGCGACGATGAGGAAAGCATAGATCTTTCCATGTACGCGTCCATGCGTCGCAAGAAGTAGGCCTTCTGTCTATAGCTTTAAAAAGGGACCGAAAAGGACACTACAGACGCTTACATGAGATCTCGAAACATACTTGCATACTTTAACGCATTTTCTACAACCCCTGTAATCCTTTAATCATCTCCGAGTGCTTGAGGTCCTCGGCCTTTTTCTCAGAGACGTCGCCAAGCGACCGCAAGTCTTTCAACAAGATATCCTTGAGCTTATCAAAGTAGACGTCCTGCAACAAGTTCCGGACATTTGTCTCGGACTTCTCTATGATGGTACCCAAATTGACGAGGTGAGACCACTCGGCCGACTCGGCCTCCGTGCTGAGAGTCTGGGTGGTTTCAGTTTGTCGAGTCAAGTTTCCGGACAACGACAATGAAGACTGCGTGCTTTGCAAATCCAAAATCACCGATGTGGTCACCTTGTATGTAGCGGAAGTGGAGCTTTCGGGGATCACCTCGAACACGTGAATAGCGTCCCACTTACCGGATTTATCCTCGGTTTGCTTCTTCAAAAGCACCACTCCGGCAAATCCCTCCTCAAGGCTATTGGCATCCAAGTCCTCAGCCGTATCCCACATGTAAACTGAAGACAAACCACTTCCCTCGTAATACAAGTCTCTATAGATATCGAAACTCTCATTGGCCTTGATCTCCAACTTTCTCAAGAGAGTAGAAGGATATGGCAGGTCATCATCTTCGGTGGGAGGATTGTACTTATTGGAGTATGGTGAACGGTACAGGTCTCCATCCCTGTTATAGTCACAGCACAAGAAATCCTTGTTTGTTTCTGCACATTTCATAACCTTGAGGGGGGTGTCCACGGACGACAACAAGTCCTGGGCCAATTCTGCAGATTCTTCCGAACGGTCGAGCTGGAGAAGCTTGCAGATGGAATCTAGGTTCTTGGCCACATGCTTGGGGTCTAGGCGGCGCAACAACTCAAGCGAGCTGTCCAATCTGGTATCGTTCAGCATGGAGGAGAGGGTACTTGGTATAGAGTGCTCAAGTGCCCGTCTCAGGTGCGCGGTGCACGGGTGTAACGCCCAGACCAAGCAAGAGAGCACTACTCTACTGACCTCTACTCTATTGATCTCTACTAGTGTATTTAAAATGGAAGTGAATAAGAAATAAATAGTTCATGAAATGTTTTAACTGGCTGATTGGTGATGTTTAGATATTTAGTGGATTACATCAATTTGTCCTGGGACCAGTTCAGTGTCTGACTACTAGTGAGAAGTATTAGTATGACTGTAGCTAGAGACCAGTAAAGGTACCACCATATTAATGCACTTCATTTTAGCTTTTCTATGTAGTTTGTATTGCAATATGTAGATTGTGCAAGTTTGATTGGTTGATTGGTCAATCGGCAAAATGGCTAATTGGCTAATTGGTAATTATAGGGGACTCTAGTATTGGGTATCTATGACTTAGACTGGAACGTACTCCACGCCCAAGCGAGGTGCGTTGAGCACGATTCCAGTGATGATCCCCGAAATCAAGCCAGCCACGGGCAAAGTAATTAACCAGCCCAGGTAACACCAGATCACCATTCTCCAGTTGACGGACTTCAAGTCCATATTACAGATACCCACGAAAACAGTGGCTCCGACTGCACATTGCGTGGTGGAGACGGGAATGGCCAACTGCGTAGCCATGACAACCGTAATAGCCGCACCAAATTCGATTGCAAATCCTCGCGAAGGTGACTGCAAAATCATCTTGTTCCCAAGAACACTCATGATTTTGTAACCAAATGTCCACACTCCCAAAACCAAAGATGCTCCGGTGAACACAAGAATCCAGATGGGAGGCGTGGCCTTCAAGCCCTGGTCCGCCCAGATCAAGTAGACGGTGGATAATGGCCCCGAAGCATTGGCAATATCGTTGGCTCCATGGGCAAAGGACATGGTACACGCAGTGATGGCCTGGAGCAAAGAGAACAAGAACTCAATCCGGTTATCATAGAATTTGGACTTGGCGTGCATATCTTTCACGCTGTTACCCAACATTCCGGAGTTGTTGACCTGGCTGGAAATAACATCTTGAGTGAACCCATGTGAAACGATAAGCCATAAAAGACGGGGCCACAGCTTAGGCCCACTCTTTAGAAGCTCCCACCATTTTTGACGTGTCTTCTCGGGCTTTTCGCTTTCAATGGAGATCACTTGGTCACTAGAGCTGATGGATTTCTTGGTCTCGAAGTGGTCCTCCTGTTTCACCACAGCATCATTATCCTCAGCACGACGACCTTTGTAGTAGTCAATCACTAGAAGTTGTCCTTCAGGAATAGGAGGGATATCGTCCACAGATTTGAAGTAGTAAATGGGACCTCTGAAGATATCATACCATTTCAAGGTCCAGTCCTCGTACAAGGCAATTCTTCTGACCACAGGGAAAATGAAAATCATATAGATGATGGTGGCCACCGACCCAACTCCAAAGATGGAGCCCAAAGTTGCACCTGTGGACAAGTCATCCAACTTGAGCTTTGGCGAACCTTTCCACACAATCAACATGGTCAACACGGAGAAAGTGATGAACACCAAAATGGGGATCAAGATCAAACCGTTCTTAATTCCACGGCGAGTATCCTTGACTTCCAAAACACCAAACTTGATGATAAGGAAAACAATGGAAGAGAAGGCTCCGGCAATGGCAGGGGCAATGAACCACGAAGCAACAATCTGAGCAAAACCTTTCCAGCCCCAGATCACATGGTCAGCACCCTTGGCAGCAATACCAACACCAATCACAGCACCAATGATGGAATGGGTGGTGGAAACAGGCATTCCGATTGCAGTTGCAATAGACAACCAGATGGAAGAGCCCACTAAGGCCATGGCCATGGCAAACATAAGCACCGTTGGGTCCAGCTCAAAGGTGTCAGTTTTAATAATCTTTTTTCTAATGGTATCGGAGACTCTATTTCCCACCAAGACGGCACCGAGAAATTCCATGATGGCAGCTAGAACCATGGCCTGCCAGTACTTCAACGACCTGGAGGAAACGGACGACGAGAAGGAGTTGGCCACATCGTTGGCACCAATGTTAAAAGCATCCAAGAACGCGAATATAATTGCTATGGCAAAGATATAGTCGAACTGATGGTAGTAGCTCATTTATATGGGGAGTGTATGCCGAAGAATAGTCTTAGAGAGGGAGAGGTGTGGAGGAGAACAAGGGACATTTTAAATAGCGACATGCTAATTAATGGGAAATTAGGCTGGCCACGGGTGCTAATTTCCGGCTCCAAGGACCTGAAGTCTCCTCCGATTCATAAGCATATGGGGCCTGGCTATAGGCGTTTTTTTTTTTCTTGTCTAGGAGAGACTTGGGTGCAAAATATCCCCTCCAAATTCTTGGCGCGCACCTTTGGATGCTTGGCGATGCACGTTTATGGGCGCAGCCATAAGCTTCCACATGGACGTCTGAGTTTATATGGGGATAAGGATATAATATGAATCTAGACTTTACAAAGGAATGAAACGAAGGTTTGTTGATATTCTTGACCCTTTAAAACATTCATACCCATCGACTCTCGTGACCGCTTACTCTCTATGGACATACCGTCCTATATAGACTCCTGTACACAACTCCCAAGAGTGCTCACTCCACTATGACTATCCCACGTGGTGGCTCGCTTATCGGAAAGTCTGTATCAGCCAACCAAACAAACAGGGGAGTGACGTCAATAAGGTGACTACACACATTCCAGAGACACTTTGTTTTGCCTCTGGTAAATGGACGATTTTTCAGTTTGGTCATTTTTGGTAATTAATATTGGTTATTGGGGTCAGGGCTCATACGCTTCCCCCCCCCTCCCCCCTTCCTCTGGTGAGGTCTAATGTACTGACTAAGTCTAGCTAGTGCGAGTCGGTGCCTCGTAACCCGCACTTGAGTATAGCCAAATGCCAAATTGCGCTATTGGGTGAAAACAGAATTGGTTAAATGTTTTATTAGAGATTATTGCTTTCGTAATTGTATTTTGCTTCTGACACGTGATCTATAAATTTTTTGGGGGATTTTTTTACCGTAATATTTCTCTTGATTTTCTGTATCGTCATCATTTTATGTTATTTATGTCAATTCTAGTAAATAGTATGGACTTCGCGACCCAGTCTCAAGTAGGTGCAAAATTCATCGCATACACCATTCAAAGGATTACTTTAAAATCTGCTCTTAATTCCATTTTTCTATTCTCGTATTTATTTTCATTAAGCTAAAAATTAAATGAAAGTACTAGTATTTTAAGTGCCAGTAGTGGGACTAGTTAATCAGCATAGTCATTTGGTAGTCACTAGTTGATCTTAAGTACTATTTAATATATATTAGTTTTGATCAAGTGGTAGTCATTAGGCATACGTTCTTTCCTAGTCTTGTTGACTTGAGAACTCATTTCGACACAAGAAAGTCCCCCAACGACAAATTTCAAGGGAGCCAGTTCCAGACAATTAGAACAAAATCAAAAATCAGTGATTCTTTCCCAAACCATGATAAATTCAAATCCAAAAAAGGGTTGGATCCCAAACAGATAGTGATAATTCATAAGTATCCCATACATTTAGAACCACATTATATTCTTGTAACCACGTAGAATCCGTTGCAGATTTTTCAAGAACAGCAACTGGCAAGAAATGGAACCGGCAGTATCTGAAAATATCTGAATATTCTGCAGCAGAGCAATCAAAGGGTGTAGAATCGGCGAACCGACTGGGGCAAATAGAACACATTGTGATTGATCATAGAGACAGCAAGCTCGGTAAAGTGGGCATGTATCCGGTGAAAACTGGTAATAAACTGGTCACATGAGCTCAGTCAAGGTTGGTGAGGTCTTAAAGTGCTTGGACGGTATCCCAAACAAGTTCAAGTTGAAAGCCAACTCCATCTTGGGAGTTTTTGTTTTGGCTGGTGCCAAGGCTGGTCCCGCTAAGAAGAACGTACCTTTGTTCAAGCGCTTGGCTGACATTGTCGGTTCGAAGGAGTCTACTTTCGTGCTCCCTGTTCCTTTCCAAAATTTCATGAGCAGTGGTTCCACCACAAGAGATGCTTTGGTATTCCAAGAGTTCCATGATTATCCCAACTAATGCTTAATAAATAATACCAGCTACTAAGTACTAGTGGTTTATTTAAACATAATGTGTAAGTACTTCATAAATTGGATGGAAGAACTGGTATATTTAGGATTACTGGAGGCTTTAGAGCCATACTTGAACATAGTAACAAGGCTCCACTTCTCATTAACTTCGTAGTTCTCTCATTGCTGAATCCTTCCATAACCTTCAAGTGCATTTAAGTGCATTTAAGTACATTTAAGTTAATAGTATGAGAGGTTACTGTTCCAACATAGTATTCCCATGGACAGTTCCTCAATTAGTATTAGATGGACGGGCTTCCAAAAGACAGGTCACCAAATAGAAGAGCCAATATAGTACTACAAATATTCGGAGCTTAAATTGAGAAGCTCAAAATTACTCACTGCTAACATCGACCACAGCCTGTATAAGTACTTCTGGCTCTCACTACAGATCAACCAATGAAATGCTAATGACTGATCTCTGCTCACTCGACTACTACTCTATTCTACTACTCTAGAGATACTAAAGAATAGTTAAACAATTAAAATATTAAACACTTAATCGAAACTCATCGTAACTCAATTATCAGTACACGTTTCGGAGATTTACCAAGGCACATGACCGAGGAAACACTATTGGTTGACCAGTATACAGGAATAAAAAAGAACGGTCCCCTTGAAATAGGTCTTTCTTTCTGGCTATTATTTATAAATTTCACCATCTCATTTCTAAAGCTTTATTTTTTGTATTCTAATGAAATCCAATTCATGTCTACTAATTTGATTGCAGCCAATCAGCAGTGCGGGAAAGAAGCTTAGGGCCCCATCCGGGTCACGTGGTCTGGGGTCACTACTTTTCTCACCGAAATCTCGGATGCGAGGATCGGACTTTCTCTGTCTACTTTCTTTTGCCCACACAAACATTTGCCACTAATAATTATTAATTACTATATAAACATTCATATTTTACTCCAAACCCATATATTCCAATGTTCCATTTATCTGCATCTATTAAGCTACAACACAGAGCCCTCCTGAGGCTCTTGTCCTTCAAGACACTTCCTACTCCTAATGCCAATGCCTTAAAGTTCATTTCTCCCAAGAGCATCACCCCTTTAGAAAACAAGACGTTTGAGTTTTCGTCGTCCATGGATGCCGTGCATTCGCCATTGGCGCTAAAAGTGTTCAAGCTCCTGGGAGTCAAGTCCGTTATGATCGGTAAAGACTTCCTTACCGTGAACAAGCAGGACCACATCAACTGGGCCAACCTCCGGCCCGAGGTGGTGGATTTGATGGATGAATTTCTTACCAAAAATAAGGAGCCGGCTATCACTGAGGAGTTGTTGAATCAAAGCGACTCTCTTGCTGCATCCGAAGACGACTCCGAAGTCGTTTCCATGATCAAAGAATTGATTGATACACGCATCAGACCGGCTATTCAAGATGACGGAGGAGACATCGAGTTCAAGGCTTTTGACGAACCCACAGGCACCGTTTTCTTGAAACTTCAAGGTGCTTGCAAATCATGCTCTCAGAGTGAGGACACTTTGAAAGGAGGCATCGAATCCATGCTTATGCACTACATAGAGGAGGTGAAGCAGGTGGAGCAGATTCTCGATCCTGAGGAGGAAATTGCTAACCGCGAGTTTGAGCGCTTGGAAGCCAAATTAAATGCTAGGGCCCTGGTTTCTCCATCCACAGCTCCGTCCTTCGCTCCACCTACGCTTTAGCTCACCACATCATGACTTTATTTATCTTAATGAATGCATTTTCTAGATAGACATTAAATCCTTTTCTCTAGTGTATACGTTATATCTTTTTCTCTAGTATATAAATTAGGCCTTTTTTTCTCTAGATGCTTCGTCCAACACATCACTAACTTGTTGCTTGATTCGAGCTAGGTCTTTTGCACCCTCGAACCGAGCATTAAGCTCCTTCAATAACCCATCGTCTAGACACTCTTTGCTAATCACCAACCTCACCTGATCAAATAGCTTCGCGAGCCATTTATCGGTGGAATGATGCCATTCTCTCGAAACATGGTTGAATCCTAGCACCAAACCCAAGGCTGCTATGCCCAATGCATTCTGTGCCTGTAGTCCTACCCAAAGATACCCACATACAGACAAAAGTGCTAGTGGTAATTGATAGTAGACGAAAGCAGACACCAACGAAGTGTAGACCACCGGCTGGATTTCCGTAGGGATTCTCACATCAATCAAGTTGGCCTTAAATGACTGTAAGGGACACTTGACATGGGTGCGGTCTTTCTCGGAGTAGTTGGCGAACTTCTGTTCCTGCAAGCGGGCCACAAGCTGGCCCTTGAGGTAGTTGTAACTGTCGATACTTTCGGGCATGAAGTGTTTAGCAAAAAAGTCCTTGAGAATGTACTCCACGTTGTCGTTCTTCAAGTAGAGCTGCCACCAGGGGAGTTTTTTCGAAAAGAAGGCCTTGGTGCGAGGAAAGAAGTCGTCCTGGAGCTCCCTGTGCATTTTGTTTGCTCCTTGCACCAACGTGTTAAGCTTGAGGTCATTGTAGATGGCTCTGATCTGGGTTTCGGAGAGGTTGTTGGCAGCAATCTCGCTTTTGATAAGGTTGAACAACCATTCCCTCAAATTCTCTGTCCGGGTAGACCATTGCAAGAACTTAATAAGTTCAATGATATTACTTGCTTGGTATGCGTCAAAGTATTCAGCCCCGGCCTTAGTCCCGTGTTTGTAGAACTCCGCAATGCCTTGGTTCAACACTAGACTGTCGACTTTGATTATATGCCTTGATGTCTCAGAATTGGACAAGAAGGAAACTTGGCTATCCTCAGTGGATCGTGGCGTGAACTCAGTATTGTCGACCACGGTCAATATGATTTTCTTCTGTACTTGTTTGGGCAAAGTATCCAATAACGTGGACAAGTCACAGGATACATAGATGTAGAACAGACACACGTCCACTAGCTTGGGGATATCGGCCACGTTGTTAATCTCCAAAATCTGGAGGTTATTGGGAGTGGAGTCCAGCGTAGGAAAAAGGTTGGGGAACAGTGGCCGGTTCTGGCCATTTAGCACTGGAGAAGGTGCTTCGTACACATGCACCGTCCTCAGAAATGCACCCGGAAGTGTATCAACACGCAAATTGTTGTCCTCAAGAATAAGGTTATTTTCAACCACCGACCGGTCCCGGATCCGAGCGTACCACGACTCACTTCCATCTGATAATGGGTTGGAGAGTAAGGTCTCTATGAGCTTAGACGAACGGCGGACCTGCTCGCTTTCATATACGACACCTACCAAGAGGGTTTGGGGAATAGGCGTATGGGCCTTTAGACTAAGAAACGACTCGATGTTGCTGCAGGTGATGGTATCGTAAGGGTACCAACGAACGTACTTCTTGAGACTCTCATTCACCAGAGGAGTCTGAAGGGAAGGAGGAATGGCGAGACGGCGGATTGTGAGATGAAACGAATGTGAAACACACCTGAAACGTGCGTTGGACGCCGCAAGCGGTCGCCATAGAGGATGCAAATGCATTATGGGGTGCTGAATGCGTGGAGTGCTGAATGCGTAGAGTGCTGAATGCGTGTGATGCTGATTGCGTGGGGCAATGGTATTCTTGAGCGTGGGTACGCGATCGATTGCAGGGTCACGTGCAAAACCAGGCCTTCTCTACTAGTCGTCAAAAGACATACACAGTAAGGTTTATCTTCTTTTTAATATAATAGAGTAACTAATCTCTTATGCCTCTCTCTAAAATTTCTTGTCTTTTTTGATTCATCTCCTGTGTGGATGTATGCTTTAGTATGCACTTACGCATCCACTTGAGCACCTACAATGTTGTCTACTTAGAGTCTACTTAGAGTCTACTTAGAGTCTACTATTCTACTATTCTACTATTCTACTATTCTACTATTCTACTATTCTACTATTCTACTATTCTACATAGAGTCTACTACTCTACATGGAGTAATTTCCATTCCCTTTTCTATCGGAAATTATTGTTCTGGTTTTAGTCTGTTTTCTTAGTACCTCTTCATGCCCATTTTATGTCTATATCTATATGTCTGGAGGTGTTAAGTTCATGGTATCATTATGTATATTCCCTTTTTAAGGTATTACCTCTAGAACATCCCCCCAAGTATTTAATGTACACTGTTATGTGCTATTTATGTGACCTATACCATGTCCTATACAATGATGTATACCATGATCTATACAGTGTTCACTGTGTGTCTATATACCGTGACTTATGCCATGTACAGTAAGGTGTGTACTATGATCTATAAAGATATGTTGTGTGCTGTTTAAAATCTGCTACTATGGATTTTTTTTCCCGATGTTTTTCTCTACACTTTTGTTTTAGAAATTTTTTATAATTCTGTTTACTCTATTGTTCTGAACATCGCCAATCTACTACAATGCCTCTTATATATCTCTACATGTCTCTTTACATACTTATCTCTTCATAACTCTGAATATACAAACTTTCACCCGCCCAATATCCCGATATAAAACACTCTATTAAATGTCTCTAACTATCATATGACTCCACAGACATGTCAGATCTGAAATAAGTCTCAGTCCATTAAAGATGCTTCAATAAATGATGCGCACCCTTTGTTCGGCCTCGAGCATTCAGACCGGGGCAGATACCTCCATGCGAGGTGCACTCGCGCGCATGTCACATTTCCCCTGGCATCCTTCTACCCTAGATTCAACAACAAAAACAACAAAAACAAAGCCATGACGTCGTATTTGGCACGAGCCCGTGCTGCACTATCCAAAAATGAAGCCACTCAGGTTCTTCGGAAATACGCTTCGTTTATAGGGCCTGGTATCATGATCTCCGTGGCTTATATGGACCCAGGTAACTACTCCACGTCAGTCTCCTCGGGTGCCAGCTACAAGTACCAATTGTTGGTGACGGTGTTTATGAGCAATGTGTTTGCGGTGATTTTGCAATGCTTGTGTGTGAAATTGGGTTCGGTCACGGGCCTAGACCTTGCGGAAATGTGCCGTTTGGTCTTGCCCTGGTGGCTCAATTTGTTCATGTACGTGTGTTCTGAGTTTGCCATCATCGCCACCGACTTGGCTGAGGTCGTGGGTACGGCCATTGCCTTGGAGATCTTGTTCGGCATTCCTATGATTTTGGGCACGCTTATTACTGTTCTAGATGTTCTCTGTGTGCTTGTAGCATACCAGAAAGATGGTAACATGCGCCAGACCCGGATATTCGAGGCCCTTGTTTCCATACTTGTGGCCTCTACATGTATCTGCTTTATTTTGGAGCTTTTCCAGTGTGATTTTCCTAAAGGTGCCGGTGGCCAGATCCTCAAGGGCTTTTTACCCACCAGTGGAGTCATGTTCAAAGAGACAAATGCGCTCTTCTTGAGTTGTGGCATTGTTGGAAGCACGGTCATGCCCCATTCCTTGTTCCTTGGATCTTCTATTGTTCACTCTCGACTTAAGGATTACGACGTGGCCCATGGGAATGTTACTGAAGATGATGGTTCTGAGAGCGAAATCACTGTGCCTGATCCGCTCCCACACACCTACAACTTGTTCAAGTCTTTTTCAGATGGAACTAGCCTTGCATCCAAGTATAAGCCTACTTATGCTGCTATCAAGCACTGCTTGAGCTACTCATATGTGGAGCTCATTTTTTCGCTCTTCATCGTGGCCGTATTCGTGAACTCGGCCGTTCTTATTGTGGCTGGGTGCACATTATACGGGAAGCCCGATGCCGAAGATGCTGACTTGTTAACCATATACGAGATGTTATCGCACTACATCTCACCCACTGCTGGACTCATTTTCGCCTTGTCGATGTTGTTTTCTGGCCAGTCTGCCGGTATTGTATGCACTATGGCGGGCCAGATCATATCGGAGGGCTTTGTCAATTGGACAATTAGACCATGGCTCCGTCGCCTCGTGACAAGAGTTCTTGCAATTGTCCCCGTGGTGATTTTCATCAGTGTTCTTGGCCGGGAAGGTGTTCCCAAGATCATGAACTTGTCTCAGGTGATCTTGAGTTTTATTCTTCCTTTTGTCACTGCTCCATTGATATACTTTACTTCCAGCAAAAAGTACATGACTGTGTACCATAAAAGTGTCAATGCAACAGAAACATCGCCTTTGATTTCGGACTCAACAAGCTCCAATCAAGATGATGGCGAATTGCAGAAAGTCACTTTTGAAAACGGACCTTTGCTCAATGCTGTGGCAATACTCACATGGCTCATCATCACCTTCTTGAATATCTACTTAGTGTACTTATCCTGATGAGAGTGGTTGGTTGACTTTTCCGATCCAAACGTTCACCAGCTTTAATATCGTGGGCAGAAGAAGCCATTTTGTGATTCATTTTTAGGAAAATCCTAAAATAACAGCAGGTTTGAACATTGAATAGCTGATACCTCAGGTTCAAGTTCAGCCGAATCATCAGTCTAAGAGATTCATATCATTCTACAGCATACTGGATGAAATGGATACCGTTGTCCTTAACAATTATGGGGATACATTGGGTATCTTTGCATTATGATACCTGGGTTGAAGAGTGCCAGAAATGGAACCGAGGATTAGAACACTAGAAGACATTTGTCAGTCTTAGAGTATCCACAATCCAAATATCTAGGCCCTACCATTCATAAGAGGTAGGTTCCGTTGAACTGATTGGGGGCCCTGAATTGAAAACGTTCTGCAATGCAAGATCCTGATATTTAGAGGCTAACCAAAATGTGACTTCCATGCGATACATCATGGAAATCAATACTGAATATAGCACCATACTGAAGCATGATGCGTCCATCTTTTTTGAAAGCATAATTGCAGTCATGAAACTGCACCGTTTAGAGCATTTAGAAAATTGAAAAGAGATTATTTGCATAGAGGAATGCCCTTCTATTGGCTTAGGCTTAAGGCAAGTAGACCCAGATTTTGGAGAGGTCCTAACTTGAAATAGAGACTGTAGTGTAGACTTCGGAAATGGGCCGCGGCTGCCAAAACAGACCCGTACACCCGGCTGCCCCAGGCATTTCCCCACCCCCCATGTAAAAGAACAAATTTAGTGGGTTGAAGTCATGAAGTTCTGGTGGTAAGGTATTTCAATTTCAATAATTCCTTCCACGAGTGGAGTCTCAAAGGAAAATATCTGTGGTTGAAGTATTTAGGGCTAGGATTGGTTCCAGTTTCGGTTATTCTGAAGATCAGCTGATAAAATTGCAAACAACAAGACCTGTCTCCACTAGAAAAGGCATAAACTTAATTTTTTCTCAGCCTTTGTAGAATCATATTATATCTGGTAGGCATTGTCATATCAATATCGAAAGAGTTTCTCCGTGTACTTGAGTAACACTACCCTCCAATTCCGTACCAATATGACTAGCCCCAGCCCCAGAGTATTTAGAATACTGCCCCAAAAGCATTTAACAAAAAAACAAACACTTTGTCGTGGTATTATCAAGAAGAACAAATATTTGATCTGAATATCCACAAGGTCACAATTGTTCACTTCACCTATTGTTGTGGTGTTCATTATGGTCCATTTGGAACATCATGGTGTGTTTAGAGTGACACATCTTTATTGGTTTCCACCTTATGGTTCATTTCCTGATTTCAAAAAAAAAAAGAATAAATGTACTTCAACTTTTTTCAGCACTGAGTCCAGCCTTGGATGGGCTGAGCTTAGACGACATCATATTGTCAAGCAGATACTTGAATTGTGATTATGTGCAGTACCCACAAACAATAGGCCAACAAGTATGTATTGGTTACCAGGCAAAGTTTTTTTATAAATTTTTTCCAAGGTTGATTCAGAAACCTGCATGCAATGAAATGGAACAAACAATGCATAATATTATGAGGTCACATACACATATACGTGAAGTGAGTGTCGTTCAAGCAGAAACCGCGTGTGTTTACCAAATTCTGTGGATGAGCCAGCCATGCCAGCATTGATATGGACAGCCATATACACTCCCATTTAGTATTGACTAGCATTTTAGGTAGTAGATTGTAGGCTCATTCATCCAAGGGGTCACTCTCAAGGCTCAAATGGTTGTAACATGAAGTACCAGGACCAAGCTTTCAATTGGTGGTAGAAGAATTGTTAGCGGTCTAGTCTAACATAATTTTTATATCTGTGTAAATATCATATTGAAAACCTAGTTTCAAAACCAAAAACACCCTGTTTTCATATTTTGAACAGTTCACTAGGAAAGTTTCTTATTAAGGGACATTACCCAACGAGAGGTTTATAATGGCATGGAGTCCATAGGTTGTATTCTCAGTATTGATTCCTATCAACTGTGAGTTCTTAACTTTGATTTGAAATAGTGTCTCTCTTTGAATGATCATGTACCGTCATCATCACAGAATCTTCCCCAGGTTTCTCAGATGATTCTAGTCGAATGGGCAGGTCTCATAGTTCTATTGGGTAAGAAAACTGCATCTGTAAAAAAAAAGAGGTACCTCAAAGAGTAAAGAAATAGGAGGATGGGTGGAAGAAAGAAATTTAAGGAATTTAATAATTGAAGATATCCAGGAGTAGGGGGCGAGGAGAGGGGGGGGTCTCATTTATAGACAATTTCTCTTTTCTTTTCCCCCGCCCAGTATATTCGCAGCCACCAGACATGCAGGAGCAGTGAGCAACGAAATATATGAAGTAGGCCATTACCCCATATTCCGAAACAGTAGTTGGGGAGAAATAAAAAGACTAGACACTTTAAGAGCTTGCTTATTTTCACTTATAGTGTTACAGAAAGGAAACGGCGCTATTACTATTCTGGCCGCCATAGAGTCTTAGTATGTTCTTACTAAATTACAGCTTACTGACAGCTTACTGACAGCTTACTAATTCCTAACTACCCGAAGAGTTATCAACTCATTATAGATTTACTACTTGACACTTCACTGGGTTTATTAAATATTTGGAGCTGACTGAACATAGAGATCTTGATTATTGATTGAAATCTGGTATGATGTTACGAGAAGTATTCAGTGGGTGCAGTTCTACACTCAATCGGGATTACACCAATTAATCAAGTACATGAACAGAAAGATCCCGGCTATTGATTGAACCTCTCTTTTTTAAAAAAGGTTGAGTTGATGTTTCCGAAATCGCAGGCAATAAGTGAAGCCTACTGAATCCATTCAATTGGCCCGCAAACTTGAGGTGAGTGCAAAAAAAAAAAAATACAGTGCTACAAATCTGGAGGTAAAAAAGATATAAAAAAAAAACGTTAATGCAATTGAAAGTTTTTCGTGAAAAAATATTTGAGTTTTGGTTTCGAAAATTGAGTAGTCCCTTTAAACACTCATATACCAGAAGTCCGTTACCATCTGAGCATTCTCAGGGATACATCTGGTCCATGCTAACGTACCGTCTAAAATCATATCCACCATGAATGAAATGATATATGCAGTGAATTGATCCATCCAGGATTAAGCTTCTGGGTTACTGTGTTTCTTTTCTTTTACCCTTCCCTTTGGTTTAGGGGCCAGAGGAGCTTTGGCATGACAATCCTCTTGGCCAACACCACTGCAGATGGCATATTGCTGACATGGCAATTCGTACTGTTCCAATTCTTCAACGGTGATGGTGCCCTTGAGATCAAAGCCAGAGAAGCACGAATTGATGGGTTGACTGTCCACTTGATTGCACACAACGTTGTGGATACACTCATGGGGAATCTTCGTGAGTTTTTGGCCTTTGAAAACTTTGCAAAGTGCACCATTGGAATCGTGGTCCCTGGCTGGGTAGTGGGTGGGTCTTTTTTCAAAAGCTATTTTTTTTGACGCTCAAGCTCCCATCTTAATCTCCATTTCTGGTGGTCATACAGATTTTCTAATTCTTCCGACAACCTTATAGGAGAGGCATTAACAGCAAGGACTCAAAGTGCAAATACAGAGGAGAACTTCATTGGTTGTGTATAGTTAAAAGAAGATCACCAAAGTCTGGGGAGGACTCGTCTTTTATATCATATTCAAACAGGCAGGGGTGTGGGTGTGATGAATGGAATGGCCATACAAGCTTACGCAGCCTCCCCCTAACCGATTGCTTGGTGATTTTACCTTTTATTGTTTACAAGACAGAAGAAGGCTGAAGGAAATATTGGGTGGGGTCATATGGGAAGATCCCATGTACGCAGCATGTTCTTGTTCAGAATCTTGTCCTTATTCTTGGTTTTATTGTATGCGCAATAGACCTGGTCTCCAGATACAACGCAATAATAATGGGCTTGGTTCCAAGATCCCAGAAAGACATCTACAGGTTATTTCCTCTTAGTATGCTTGGATGAATTTCAATTAATTTCCTTGTGTTCTTCTAAAGAAAAACAGAGAGGAATGCGTGTTAAGTATAGGAACTTGGGTCGAATAACCAAGAAGCAAGTCTAAGATTGGTTTTAGGGTTAGAGAATTGATTCTGGGCCATTTGTATACTATAGTGATTATCCACAAATCACACTTTCATATTGGTTCAAAATATGCTCATCTGGTCATGCATCAAGTTAAACTGCTCAATTTGTATGCCCCCCTCTTTCAGTTCCACTTTAGAACTCGTACATGGGTTCCTTAGAGGCTTATAGATGCCCTGTAAGGTAGACCTATTGTACTCGTGAAATATTGCAGCGGGATCTTGTAATACGTACAATGGCTATATACATACAGTCTTTTTGAATACTATTCAAACCAGCGCGGCAATATGTTTCAAACCAGACTAGCAAAATTAAGCAGACCAATAATTAAAAAAGTTTCGTACTTACGACTTAAAAATTGTTAAGGATCAAGGAGTTGAAATAAAGTGTTTATGTCAAATCTTTATTAAGCATTAAAAACAGTAATTTGTCGAACTATTAGGTTGTTTAATTTTACTAGTGTGGTTTGAATTGTGTTGTCGCACTGGTTTGAATGGTTTTGAAAAACACTGTATGAAGGAATTTTCTTGGATTTTGGTTTCAGCATTGTAATAATTAGTCTGAAGTTACCCCAACACATGAATTGATTTCTGGGTTATCCTTAGCAGCGTACGTGGGCATCTCTACCCACTCTACCACGTGACTTTGAGTAACTAAGCACTCTGCCAATGTTCTAACCAACCATTCAGACCAACCATTCAGACCAACCATTCTATCTATTTCAGTTCAATTGAGCATAAATAGGGTCACTCCATTTTTGACCTTGGATGTGAAAATGAATATCTATGAATCACATGAACTTAGTAGGTACACAATCTGGTGCGACTTGACAATGTACCTTTTTTTCTGCTCATATTATTTTGCTAGCTCTCTACGCTCAACCATACCAAAGCATGTGCACCATTAAGTGGGAGTAGCAACGAGCCTTGCCAAGCTCCATGAATAGACCCAGAGGTCAGTGCCAATATTTTGCATCATGGGAATACGAAAACCAACATGAAACAACACNTGAACAAGGGAAAAAAAAAAACAAAAAAAAAAAAACCCCCAAAAAAAAAAAAAAAAAAAAAAAAAACAGAAACTCAGAAAATCAGGTAGTTGTCAAATTCAATTATTGAATTATAAGAAGCTTCATTTTTTTTTCATTTTTTTTTTTTGGTGTTGAGATTGTTTAATTTTGGTGGTTTGCATTGGTTGGTGCTAATTTGGTGATGCTCACTGGGAGCTTTTTCTCGCTTTACAAAGGACTTTCTTTCTTGCCCAGTCTTGAGGATCTAAAAGAAGACCGGGAGATGCGAGAAAAACCAGGAGATGCGAGATACAGCCTGATTTAAGAATTCAGAATATTGAATTCTAATGAAAGTTGGTGTTTGAAACAATATGACATTTGGTTTGAAAGACTCTGTGAAGGGGTACGAAACTTTTTTTATTTATTGGTTAGTTTATTTTTGCTAGTTCTGGTTCCAGACATTTTGCAATCCCCCGCCTAGGTTGGATAGTTTTGAAAAACACAGGTAAAAAACCCTTAGGATTCGCGCATTCAAATACTTGTTTTAAGGCTTGAATAGTGCACTTACAAGTTGACCATTCATAGTTCCATCCATCCAGTGAATTATGATAAGTTGATATTCGAGAGAGAGAAGTTGAATATTTGTATTTCTTTTTTTATTGTATAATTTTGAAAAAATTACCTAGGATATTGGTATACGTTCTGACATGTGTCTTAGCTGTAGGTGTAGATCTATTAGTGGTGAGTAAGTGCACTGTATTTTGTTCAGTCTAGTTGGGTGCATTGACATTGTTAGCTTCCGCTTTGAAAGAGTATAAAGTGGCCCAAGAAATGAATAGCAGGCAAGGTTTTTTTGTTTTTTTTTTTTAATTTGGGCTGACCAGTTAATCAACGTACTGTGAATTAATCTCTGAACCTTTTTGTATTACATATCACAAAATACATATAAATAATTCCCAATTACGTAATTAAATAATATAGAGTAGTGGTATGTCAATTTGCGAGAATGCACCCTTCATTAATGACCCAGTCACATTCTTGAAATCTGTACTATATGACCCACACCTAAGTATTCTAAATACTTTTATCTCAAGCGCTTTAATTCTTCGCAAATGTTTACACCAAAAAAATCAAAGTATTGTGTAACGTCTTGTATTAATTGCTCGTGGTCATTAAGTTATGTGAATCTGCCGCTTCTGCGCTTCTGCGGTGCCCGAAGACTGGCCAACCGGCCGGATTTGGATGTCATCACTGGCTGAGAAGACACCGGGCCGGGTAAAGTACCTTGGTAATCGTTCAACAAAACTGGGAGTTTCTTACTCACCGGAAGCGACAACGTCTTACCATTGCATGCGTTAGACTTGGTAAGCAAAAACAATAACTTGGCAATTTGCTTGTACAAGGCCTTCTCGAGTGCCGTGGGGACCGACGGCGATGGGTTGTGTAAGTACCGTTCTTGACGCAACTTGTTGAGCTTTAACAAGTACTTGGAAATGGCCTTTTGCATTTCGAGAGGCGATCTTAGAATCTTGCTCTTTTGCTCTTTCAATTCCTCCAAAACTTTAATGTCCTCTGGCTCGTATTGTGCCAAGTTCTCAAGCTTCACCTCGCCCGATACCGATGCGGCTTCTGCAATTTCCGTCTTATCTTCCGAGATCTTCTTCTCTTCACTGTCAACCTTCTTATCTGCCTCAGCCTTTGCGCCAGCATTCTCGGGTTTGGACCCATTGTACTCATGAGTAATATCAGCCAACTTCTTTGAACCAAAATGGCTGAACCAAACGGCTTGCTTAATATCACTACCCAAGATGGCATTGCGGGAATCTACCGAAGGCCCAATGGAGAGTACATTACTTTTCTTCTCGAAAACACGCAACTCGTTTGCATCGCAGTTCTTAACCAACGTTGAGTCTAAAGGAGGCTTCAACGTTTTCTGCTTGTATTGCAACCACTTGGGTGACTCGATTGTGTACCAGTTTGGGTGGAAGAAGCCTTCCATTATTTGAGAGTTTGCCTCGGATGGTAATGAGATTTTGGAGATGGGGTTTTTAAAGGCTTTTATGGAGCCTGAAAGAGAAGAGTTGACTCCGGAACCAACGGCCTTAGAAAGAAGCCAAGGGTCGGGCACAACAGTAGACCGAGGATCAAGCGATGATCTTCCCGTTAAGCTAGAGAAAAGCGGCTGGCTAACACTATTTGTATCTGCAGAACCCTGCATATTGTATGAGTTGTGATAGCTGGGAGCGACTGGTTCGTCGTATTTATTGACATGAGTGATGAACTCACCATTGGACGCGAAATGCGCTTTCAGGATTTTATGGAAATCGTCTCTGAAGATGCCCAAGGAATCATCGTCGTCAGACTCTTTATCCTGAACTAACTGGAGACCCAAGACTTCCACTTCACGCAACAAAACTTCGGTGATGGATCTGAAAAAAGCATCGATTTCCACATACGTCTCCGAGCCAACCTCGTGCTGGAGAATAGCAGCGCTCGAGGCCACCACAAGATCGTGGAAGAGGTGGTATGGCAGTTTGTAGTTGAGTGCAGTGAGGTTCAGTAATACACTGGATTTGGAGCCTTCAGGCGCTTTGGACACGTGTTCCTGGTACGCCTCGACAATCACAGCCGGATTGGGTTCATGGAAGGCCTCAGGCACCACTTCGGCCGAGAGTACTTGATGATTGTCTGCATGGGCCAAGACCGGGGCGAGATCCAGTAGTAGAGTTTGAAAGGCTGGGGTTAGTGGATGTTTGGTGTACGGATCTGACGGATTGCCATCATTTTGAAGACTTCTAGATTGATTAGACATACCTTGAGCGGACATTATGTAAGTGTAGGGTATCAGAGAGTATTGATTGTTTTTTTTCGAGACTTACCGCGGCGGCCGTGTATGCAGGAAATCAACGTACCATTACTCAGTGGTGAGAAGTAGCACTGAGAAGTAGCACTGAGAAGTAGTTTGTAGCAACACTAGTAACCAGCAATAAATGGTCAATAACCAATAATAAATGATCAATAACCAGTAATGAGTGGTATCAGTCATCGAACAATAGCTTAATTTCGTCGATCCTTTGTTTTCGTCTTTCTTCCTCTTCCACCTCCACGGCCTCTCCCATCATTCGTTTTCTCTCTTGTATGCGGAGCATCTTCGTCTCTATCGAGTTCTTGACGATGAAGCGCACCACCTTAACATTCTTCTCCTGACCAATGCGGTGCACACGGTCAATGGCCTGATCCTCTATACTGGGTGACCACCAGGGATCCATCATGTATGCTCTTCGGGCACATGTGAGATTGAGTCCCACTCCACCTGCCTTGAGAGATAAGAGTAGAATGGTGATTTTCCCGTTTGCTCCACTCTCCTTGGTGAATTTCCGTAGAACCTTTTCTCGATCTGCCACATTAAGTCGCCCGTCGAACTTGTATAGAAGAAAGTCCTCGGCTTCACCCGTTCCCAAGTTCTTAATTTCGCTCTCTATGATATCGAGGTATGTGGAGAATTGCGAGAACACTACCACTTGCTCTCCCGGACATTGGTCTCTTAGTTCACGAAGATGGGTGATCAAAGCGTTGATCTTGGAAGATGTTTTTTCGGGGTTGTAGTAGTATAGCTGGAAATTGTAATCCGGTTCGTTGGGATCGTTGGTATGGAATCTCACTTCCTTGGCCGATGTGTCTTTTGCTCGTGCCTTGAACAACCTGTGCTTGGAGATCGGGTGTCTGCAATCGGGACAGAGAGGGAGGGAGCCGTTGTTTTTCTGGAAGTTAATGTGCTCCATTACACAGTGGAGGCAGAAGTTGTGGCCACACTCAGTGAGCGTAAACTCTCCTATGGTGATGGGAGCTTGGGTGCAAATGGAGCACTCGGACCCAGCAATATCCACTCGCTTGTAGAGACTGTACATTTTCTCTTTCATGGCCGTTTCCAGCGCAAACCTTTCTTCTATGATGGGCTTCTCGTACTCGGCCAATTCCTCTTGCCATGCGTCATCGAACTCACCACTTGAAGCCACCAAGTCCGGGTGACAACACACCTGACGAAGACGAAGAATATGGGTGAGGATTTGCGTGTACTTTTTGAGCAAGTCACCGGATTTCATACCCTCTTTATACGACTGGAACGCCTTGGACTTGAAGTAGTTGTAGAAGAGCTGCTCACGGTCGGAAAACTCGAGCTCTTCAATTTGCACTTCTTTTTCAGGCAATTGAACCAATGGCGTACCATCTTTTTGTTTCATGGCCTTTGTCCGTCTAAGGAAAATCGGCTGCAAAATGGATTTGACAACGTCCAACGTCTGGTGGAACTTCTTTTGCTCGAATGGAAGAGTGACAAACGTCTTCCAGTAGGAGAATTGGTCCCATGGCTGCACCTTCAAAAACTTGACTTGCGAAAAGATATCATCAAGCCGGTTGACCACTGGAGTTCCTGTCAATACCCACCTTCGGTCCAGATTAAGTTCATGTACAGACCGAGCGGTTTTGGTGGCTCTGTTTCGGATTGTATGGCCTTCATCTAACACGATTCGGAAAAAGTCCACCGAATAAAGACCTATGCTTGGGAGTTTGCCGTATTCATCACGGCTCTTGTTGATTCTGGCCCATTCATTCTGGACAGTACCATATGTAGTAAGAACAACTATAGGGATATTGTTTTCTCGGTTGCACAACGTGTGACTAAGATCCGCCTGTACCAGTTCACCATAGTAAATTAGACACTTATGGTTTGAGTTGTTATTGGCCCGTTCAAACTCGCTCTTCCATTGCGAGAGAAGTGACATGGGCAAGATTATAAGCGTAGACTTGGACGCGTATTTCTTGGAGCTGATGGTCTTGTTCTTGGTATCGTAAGGAACCGAGTTGATCAAGGCTAAGGTCAGAATAGTCTTTCCTAGACCCATTTCATCAGCCAAGATTCCTCCTTTCAAGAAGTTCCTCATGAGTGGTTTCTCCAACGAGAGCTCACCATTATAGAGGTTAGCATAGAAATGATCTTGTTGTGGTGCATTGTCATTTTGCAGAGAAGATCCACGTGGGTCTAGAGGCCACTGGAATACACTCCATAATGGATGCATCATTCCTTCATCCTGTTCGTTGATGACTCTTCGTCTTTGGGTGGAAAAAGGTGCATCTTCAGAAACAGAGAGTGTTTCTAGCAACTCACCCTCTTTTTCTCGGCTAAGCATCCACGCTAGACCTTGTTTCTGATATGATCTCAACAGTAAGCCGAAGTTTTCCTTGGGAGGTTCTGTTGTTTCGGGCAAATTGTCGAGAAGATCAGACTGCTGGTTGGAAGTGTAGAATTCTTTGAGCTGATCGAGATTAAGCTCTTCGGTAGGGCCCAGGGCTTCTGGTTTTGGAGTGTTGGATTGAGAAGTGTCTGAGTCATCAAGAACTTCCGATTCCTTAGGCAGTGAAGGAAAAATGCTTAGTTTCTCGAAAAGCCTGGAGATTGTTTTTTGTTTCAAGCGCAAGGCAGCTTCATTCTCTGTTTCGGATGAGAAGCTAAAGTTCAGAGGCTGCGCCTTTGTCTTCTTTAAAACACCTTTTTCATCCATATCCTCGCCTGCAAAAAGCAAATGTTCGGCAAAAGTATTGTTATTGAGGTAGCAGTAGATCTGGAGGAAAAAAGGGTCACCTATGGAGAGCCTGCGCAGAGTATCCATCAAAACCACGGCTTCAAAACTAGCAAGGTCCAAGTCAATTAAAGGCAGTAGTATACGGGTAATATCTTCAGGAAGGCGGCCGATTTCTCGTGCTTCGTCTTGGGTGTATAGACGAATAACAGCAGAATCGCCAAATTTGGAAGCCACAATCGACGACTTTTTGATCTTATTAGGAAGAAGCCGTTTTATATCCAAACGTTGCTGGAACTTGAGTGTTTTTAGGTATGGCCGTGTTGCCCATGCCTGTACATCCAAGGTGCCAATGTACCGTTTCCAGGACATGTTTTCTTTTTCCTGTCGACGCCTATCGGAATAGATTTGCATTTTCTGCGTGATCCCCTGAATCCGGTCTTCGTACGTGCTGTTATTGGACCCTGGATCTTGGGTATCTCTTTGCAGTGACCCATTTAGGGTCCCCTGTGGGCGATTTTGGGAGCTTCTTTGTTCATTTTGAGAGCTTCTTTGTTCAATTTGGGAGCTTCTTTGCCCATTTTCACTATCCTGCAATTCAACTATCTCTCCCAGGTCTATGCTAGAAAAGTACTCGTTCGAAGCCAATTGTATATAATTCGGCCGGTTGAAATATTTGGCATGTAGGTATTTTATGACTTTTTCCGGCACTTCACCAATGATCGGCATAATCTGGCTCTTGAATAGATCGTACCCGATCTGTGATAATCTCTCTTCTTCGCCATTCTCGGTGGCGTGCGAAGAGAAAGGTTCTTGTAGAAGAAACTCCGCTGTTAGATGCTCATCAGGAACAAAAAGCAGATCCTCCTCCACAGGATCCTCTTCATGGTCATTTTCATGGCCATTTTCATCTCTTTCTTCATCGTTGTCCTCATGGTTCTCTTCATGGTTCTCTTCATGTATATGTTCATGTATATCTTTATGGTCATCTTCTTGTACATCTTC
This sequence comes from Metschnikowia lochheadii, assembly GCA_002370915.1. Lineage (NCBI taxonomy): Eukaryota > Fungi > Ascomycota > Pichiomycetes > Serinales > Metschnikowiaceae > Metschnikowia > Metschnikowia lochheadii. Next base: position 159,739 of record NLAW01001749.1, on the reverse strand, counting down.
ATGGATATCTCCATTTATATCTTCATTGTTATCCTCATGAGCTGATTCCTGAGTATTTAGTGTATTCTCTGTTTCGTGTAACGTTTCCTGAGTATCTAATTCCTGGGGTTCAACCTTGCTTCTCTTGATCTTGTTGTAGTTCCTCTGGAGCTCTTCGTCCACTGGTTCGGGCACAGCCAGAACTATAGTTTCATTCTCCAGAATAGGAGGCTGGGTCTCCACTATTGGGTCATTGAAGAACCGCTTTTTGGTCAGAGATCGGGTGGTGGGCATCGATGGAGAATAGAGCCGCGTCTGGTTACGCGTTGTACGTGTGAGAGATCGACTGCAAATACGCACTGCAAATACGCACTGCAAAACACGCATTGACTGGACATGCACTGACTGGACATGTTATACTTTAGTTATGACGTAATATAGATGAATACTACAATCCGATACATCTTTAATTTTTAAAGTAGTTTCAGAATTGTTTGGTCACATCATCTTCTTGAGCCTTAAACAATTATCCATGGTATAGACATAGACATAGACATAGACATAGACATAGACATAGACATAGACATAGACATAGACATAGACATAGACATGAACATAGACATAAGTATAGGGTATATTCCGTTACAATACTATTGCTGCTACAGATAAGTAGTGCTCTGATGAGTCTATTTCTAAACAGTAATTACGAGTCAGTGGATGGATATGATGAGATGACGAGATGACGAGATGACGAGCCCTATAAATCTCGTTCATCGGGTCTAAACATTGATAAGGTGTAGATGTAGATGTGGGTCTTGAGCCATAATTCTATTCATCGTAGAATGATAATGCCCATAAGTGATTTTTCATAGTGATTGTTAGTGATTCTTCATAGTGATTGTTAGTGATTCTTCATAGTGATCTTCAAGAATGATTTCTTGGATCTTTTGCGTTAGATCAACACATTGTCTGGGTTGAAAAGACTTCCAAGAACACTTGGGTCTATCTTGTTCTTCTGACACCATTCTAGTAGAAGCACCTGGGATAATACCACACTGTCTTTGTCAGGTGCACAGAGAAGTACACCCATATACTCCAAGGCCATTAGTATATCCTCCTTTCGGAACCCCGTGGCTAGGGCCAAGTCAAGAAGACTAAATGACTCCCTTTGGCCCCGGATAAAGTCATTATAGATGGTGAATGCAAGTCGCCGTGACCAGTAGCGAAGGTACACGATTTGGCCATATGGAGAAAGAGGGAACTCGGGCCCCAGAAGCGTCTGGCTGGGAGTGAGCAGCGCCAACTTATATGAAAACTCAATGAGAAGGTTCCCCAAGTGTAGTCGTTGGTATGGAGGAAAAATGCAGATGCAGGCGAGATTATTGTTTGATTCCCACGAGTTGACCTCTTTGGAAAAGAAACCCATGGGCTTGAAGTATTCGTTATAGTCTTTGCTGGCGGAGTTGGGCGACTGGTCGTAGCCATACACAATGTAGTAGTCAAAGGCTTGCACACTATAGAACACCGACTTATCGTTAAGAAAAAGCTTACCGAAAAGCAGGAGGTTCTGGCAATAGAGAGGGTGCCGAAAACCGCGGACTTTCTTAATGATATAAGGCGTCTTCATGTCTCCATACACAAGCTTCCCCACCAGCGGGAACGGCGTGGCCATGGAGCACATGGACCGATGTATACGCATGGCATCAGCATCGGTGGAGTACTTGAAGCAAAACTCACACACCAAGAGCAGGTCGATCCAGAAGCCGCTATGTACATGCAGAACCGTCTTTCGACGCGAAGTGGCTACGCTGGGGTCAATCCCCAAGCGCGAGTCCCCGAGGTTCTGGAAGTATGCGCTATTGCCATACCAAGTAGCAAACTGCTGGTCACCAAAAACCACATAATCGATGTTCCGGCTCTGGAGCACTCCGTACTCGGCGCCGTTGCCTGCACTACTCTGTGACACCATGCCCCATAAACTCTAGATCAGTGGAAAAGAGTTGCAGAGTTGAGCGTAGTGAAGACTGGGGGCACTAGAGATGGATGGTATATGAAGACTACGGTTGTTGGAAATGATGGTTCAGTGAAGAGGAGGTGTTGGTTGACCGCACCGCGAAAATTTGCTATTGATCCACTTTGTATGGTCTCAAGACAATGAACCTAATGTTTGCTTCGGGCTTTCTTGTGGTTGTATGCAGGTGGGTCTATCTTTCATTACACATGAAATATTAGTAACCTTCCAATTTTTTTTCATGTTTTTCTTTGTTTTCCTTTTTTTTATTTAATTCGTGGGGTGGTCATATTATAGTGTAATGTATTCTGATGAAGTCTACAATCAGTGCAGACTAAGACGCGTGCCGCGAACCACTGCTCACCTCTCACTCACACACTCACTCACTCACTCAGTACCAGTCACAAGCTACTACTACTACTATTACTACTACTACTACCGACTAACTCCAAGACAATACTAGTCACCACTGGACACATTCTATATTAGTATTGATAATACATTCGGTAGTTTCGATACATATTCTATTTGAATACTGAATATTTGCACTGGATACTGGTAGAACTGGATACTCAGTTCATACGCATTGATACTGACCTTGGGATACAGACTCTCGTACAGACTGTAACTACACCAATCGAATCCAACATATAAAATGCCACCAAAAGGATGGAGAAAAAACGGGGAAAACGCACAGGCCCAGAGGGACGCCGAGCTCGTATCCATTGATGATATACTCTTCCCCCGGTCCACGATCCAGAAACTAGCGAAGAACATCTTGACGTCCGAATCGGGCGACAACATGTCACTCACCAAAGACTCGCTTATTGCCGTGCAAAGAGCAGCCACGGTGTTTGTCTCCCACTTGGCTTTCCATGCCAGACAGATTGCGCGTGAGGCGGAGCGCAAGAACCTCAATTCCCAGGACGTGTTGCTTGCCTTGGAACGGGCCAACTTGGCAGGATTTTCCTCCGAAGTCAAGCGTTCCTTGAGTACATATGAGGCTCATGTGGAGGACAAGAAGAAGCAAAAGGCAGAGGCCAAAGACGCTCCAGATGCAGAGCCTTCGGCCAAGAAGTTGAAGGTCAATGGGTCCAATGCGGTGGAGAATGCCAATTGGGGCGAGGAAGAGCCTGAAGATGAAATCGATGATGCTGAAGACGATGGAAACGAAACTGATGTTGGTCCAGAGGAGGCCTTGGCTGAGGATGAGAATACTGAGCAGAAACCCAGCAACCCAATTGCGCTTTTGAACGAAGAGGAGGATGAGTTGGAGGGATCTACTGCAGAGCCACGTGACGAGAATGCTTCTGATGAGGAGGAAGACGTCAAGCAATTGGCATGAGAGACTGCTATAATTCATGACACAAGTAAATATAAAAGTGGCCAAGTTAAGTAGTGGTATGCGAATGGTTATATGGATTATGAGACATAAGTCACTTCAAGCATGCACTCCAGAATGGGTAGCCACACTCAAATCCCACAAAGAAATAGATCAAGAACAACACAAACGCAGCACCGAAAAACACCATCTTCATATTGCCCAACCATAGCTTACGTTTAATGGAAGCCGCATTCCGCAGGAACATCAGCGAGGATGTCTGGAGTCTTTCCGTCTGCTCCACCAAAGAGTTGATTTTATCTCCCCGGCCAAGGATCTTGTTGATATTATCAAGCATCAAGAGCTTAACTTCGCTGACCTCTTCATGGGCCGAAATGAGCTGGTTGGGCGTGATCACATCCCGGTAAGGCAGGTGGTCACGAGCCCCGTCCGAGCCTCGAGAGCCTTCGGTAGCTCCGTAGCTATAAGCACGAGAATCGGAGTCATAGCTCATTTCCTCGAATTTGATGATCTGGTTCATGTATAACTTGAACTCACCCAATTTGGCCTTTGCCGTGTGGTCATTGGCAGAAGCAGCCAGTTCCAGATCATTAGCAAGGTCATGGCGGAACTCAAAGTACTTATCCATGATTTTCTTCATCACAGACAATATTAGCGTTTTGTTAACCTTATGGTTTGCTAATACTATGACTGTGACCAAGTCGTTTCCACCGTCCAAGTTGTGGAGGTTCTTTTTCATGAAATATAACATCAAATTGGACTTCGTCACAGACCGATCCGTGACCACTGAAAGCAGCCCAATCAACGTCTTGCTGGCATTTATGAGCCCCAACTCCAGTGAGATGAGCTCCAGGCAATTGAGATTAGCTATGGACTGCACCAACTTGACATTTTCAGTGGTATAGAGTGTTGTGGAGTTTAGCGTTAGCGTGGTATATATGACTGGGAGTTAGTAGAGTATATGGAACGGAAATGGAGCTACGTACGTTGCTTGTATAGATCATTGGCCGACATTGTAAGGAAGATGTGGAGTAGGTGTTGCGCACATATATAGTACACTTGCTGGTCACGAGTGCACGGCTGTGCGCACTCTACTCTTCAACTACAACATCAGATAAATCCCATTGAAGCAGTGCTACTTCCAAGGTATTAGTTATATTAGAGTTTGTATTAGAGTTCATATTATTTCAAATCTCTATGAACTGATCAGTATTAAAATATCTTTCATTCATGAGATGAGTACTATAGACTCAAACATACCAGTTATATGACCAGTAGACTAATAGTCTTTATTACTGGTCAATATATTATCCTTACAATTCAAGTATACTACAATAATCAATTTATATTAGTCTATAAAGGCGGAATTTTGTATTGTGGTAAACAAGTTATACCCTCTATTTATGTTTCTGAATGTCGTTCGGATCTATCGCGAGAGGACCGTAGGAAATATACTCAGTACCGTACACACATGCTAATACTCTGTCAAAACTGTACGATTTAAAACTAAAGGATTCAGAACTTTAGGGAGTCTAATATTCTTAAATTTATTCATATTTCTTGAGTTTTTATGAATTGATTGATGGTGTACACATCCCAAATAGATCACATACACTGCTATATAACACCGTACAAGTACGGAACACCACAATATATTAGTAGGAACGTATAACATCTTATAGACTTTTCCATTAGTCTAAACTAAACTTCATTGATAAGGTAAAAAAAATTATTTGAAGCCTGGCAGAATAGACCTAAGGATACACTGGTAAGACTAAATTGGGTCATGCGAGCACACCATAATCTCAGATAACTAGAACATGAAGCCACTACATTATACTCACAATTTGGTTTTTTTTTTTTTTTTGAATTTTTACTACCACATAATTATTCTTGTAAGTAGCAGTAGTAACATTACTAGGTTGATCAGTGATCAGTATAGTAATCAGTGCGCAAGTGACATTACCCAATAGAATCATTAACCAGTATGATTCATGCTCAGTCAGTTAATCCTTCACTATAGGCTTAATTCCATTGACTGATTTGTAGGACTTAAAGTAAGTGAATACCATAATTCGGGCACTTCTAGGAATATCTTTATACAGTACTACTTGGGTGCAAAATACAAGTCTAATGTACACTTTACTAGGGAACTAAAGATTGTATATCATCAGAGTGTACTGGAGCACTGTATAAAGAATAGAAAGAAAAAGTAATCAATCATAGGAAAATCGATTTAGTAGTGTATGAAGAATTGGGGCTACGAAGAATGTACTTAAGAGAGGCTTAAACTACATTACTACGTAGGAATACCAAGTGGTTTTTATTTGAAAAAAAAACAAACTCTAAATTCAATAATCAAGAAATACTGATCAATGTAACTTCAATAATTGAATATTATAAATAGTCTATGGACCTCTACATTGAGGGACCCAATATCAGTCGCATACAAGTAGACTATATTATTGCTGTGTTCCCACCACTTCACTACTACGACAGTAAAATTTACCGTGTCATACTACCATACTACCATAGTCTAAACCCAAAATTGCTTTTGAGGTATGGACTTCTATTACTCTTAACATTGGGTCCCGTATGCCAGTGAGTACTAGTACTACATACACTCTCAACACTATGTAGTGACCATTCTACATAAAAAAAATACTCATTTACTAAATAATATATTTTTTTTTGTATCTAGCATAATCTAGGATAGAAAAAATCATTGCTACCTCAAGTAATTAATTTAATCAATGTAAGAGAATACTACGATGTACTACCCATTACTCTAATACATAGTAGTAGTATATAAGGACGCATAATATAGGGCCATCGCAGTGCGCATCGAGTCATCTCGAAAAAGTCTACGCTCCACTCTTTTCTACACCATGGGTAAATACAGGCCTCGGTTTAATGAAAAGGCCCGGTCCGGTATGCTTGCCAAACAGGCAGCATTGAAAAGGGCCCGTAATAAGCAATTCAATCGGAGCCAGAATGAAGAGAACCCCAAGCCTGTTGAAGACACACCAGTGGAGGACCCCAACTCCGAGATCTTGAAGCCTATGACTCAGGCTGAAAAGGATGAGCGTAAGCGCAAACTCATGGAGTCAGTCTACTCGGAAAATGAAAAAGAGGGCAAGTTATCTCGAGCCAAGAGGAAGCGGTTGGATAAGTATATTGAGCATCAGATCAAGCGCGAGGAGAAGAAGGTGCTCTTGGAGAAATTGGCCCAGACCAAAGTCGATACCACTATCATGGCATCTTCAAAACTACTAGGTTCGGGAAAACAAACCCGGCGTGAAGAGATGATCGAGGCTCTTCTGCTTGAACAACAGGGCCGTGCAGACGATAGAACGCGTGATATTCTATATGAGGAACGAGAGGTCAAGGAGTGGGAGGGACTGGAGAGCGAGGCAGATTCGGGAGAAAACTCCGAAAACAACGACTTTCCTCTGACAGAGTCCAAGTCCAGTTTCATCGACTACAGGCCCCAGGAATCTGGAGGGTCTGGGTTCGGGTTTGGGTTCTCCAACATCCCTAAGATTGAAAAGTCGGCACCCAAGAAAAAGTACACGTGGAGGCTAAAATTGGAGCAGGAGCAGAAGAAACGAGCTAAGGAAGAGGACGAAAATGATTTCCTTCTGAGTGAAGGTGAGGCCTCTCCTGCCACCGATGCAGAGATGAGTCCTTCAGAAGATGAAGAGGAGGAAGAAGATCAAAATCAAGACGAGTCTGATGATGATGATGAAGTGGAAGAAGAAGAAGAAGGTGAAGAAGGTGAAGATTCTGATCTGGAGTTGGGTGCAGAGTCCAAGATAAAGACAGAGGACAATAACAGTGAGGGTAGTGGAGAGAGTGGAGAGAGTGAAGAAGAAAGTGAGGAAGAAAGTGAGGAAGAAAGTGAATGTGAAAGTGAAACTGAAGAAGAAGAAGAAGAAGTTCCAAGACTTCTTCAGAATACACCCAAACACTCCGATACAGCCAAGTCATTCAAGGAATGGGCCGAAGAACAGGTGCGCAAGCTAGAAGGTCATCAGGAAATGACGCTTCCTGAATTAAGCGAAGATATCCAGGCCAAATACGCCCAAGGAACACACCAGAATATCGAGCTCTCCGATGACGAAAGTGCAGTCCCTATCAATGAAAATCTTCAGAGAACTGCATCGTATGTCACGGTGACAAGACCCATCGAAGTACAGAACCTGCGGATGCAACTTCCAGTCTTCAGTGAAGAACATCGCATCATGGAAGCCATTCATCATCATGATACAATAGTCTTGTGTGGAGAAACAGGATCAGGAAAAACTACCCAAGTGCCGCAGTTCTTATACGAGTCTGGCTATGGAGATGTTCATTCGGCTACTACTCCAGGCATGATTGGAGTCACACAGCCAAGAAGAGTTGCTGCAGTGTCTATGGCCAATCGTGTGGCCTCAGAGTTGGGGGATATTCATGGCAAGAGAGTCGGGTACCAGATCCGGTTCGATACCACGATTAAAAACGAGGGTCAGGAGAACGGCACGGCCATGAAGTTCATGACCGATGGTGTTTTGCTCCGTGAAATGATGAAGGACTTTATGCTCAGTAAGTACTCGGTGCTTATTATTGATGAAGCCCATGAGAGAAACATCAATACAGATATTTTGATTGGTATGCTCAGTCGTGTGGTCAAACTCCGGAGACTGAAGAATAAGCCTTTGAAGTTGATCATCATGTCGGCCACTTTAAGAGTGTCTGATTTCTCCGAGAACAAACAACTCTTTCCTGTGCCTCCTCCAGTGGTTCAGGTGGAAGCCAGACAGTACCCAGTTTCTGTCCATTTCAACAAGAAAACAAGGCCTGACTACATTGACGAGGCCTTTAAGAAAACTTGCAAGATCCACAAAAGACTTCCCCCAGGAGGCATCTTAGTGTTTCTTACAGGCCAGAACGAAATCAATACAGTGGTCAAAAAATTGCGCAAGGAGTTCCCGTTCAAATCCAACAAGAAACAACTTTACGAGACCAATGAGAACACCGAGTACCGGGCCAGTCATAATGTCACCATGGAGGCCGAGGATGTGGATTTGGAGATAGCTCTACGTGAGAGACAAGCAGAGGAGTTGGAGAGTGAGTCTGATAATGATAGTGAAGATGAGGAAGGTTTCGAAGAGACACTTGAGGAGCATCAGTCTGAAACAGACCCTCTCTATGTTTTACCTTTATACTCGCTTCTCCCCACCAAGCAACAGATGAAGGTGTTTGAAGACCCTCCTGCAGGAAGCAGACTCTGTATCGTGGCCACTAACGTTGCCGAGACCTCGTTGACCATCCCAGGAATCCGGTACGTGGTAGACTGTGGCCGTTCCAAAGAGAGAAAGTATGATGAAGAGACCGGCGTGCAGTCCTTTGAAGTGGATTGGGTCTCCAAGGCTTCTGCTGGGCAAAGAGCTGGTAGAGCAGGAAGAACAGGGCCTGGCCATTGTTACAGACTCTACTCGTCTGCCATTTACGAGGAATATTTCGAACAGTTCTCTAGACCCGAGATCCTACGCATGCCTGTGGAGAGTACAGTGCTTACCATGAAGACCATGGGAATCGACCATATCGTCAACTTCCCCTTCCCAACTCCTCCCGATAGGCGGTCTCTTCATCTTGCAGAAAAACTATTGGCTACTTTGGGTGCATTGGATAGAAGCACCAAGCAGATCACTGACTTGGGCCGCACCATGTCGCATTTCCCGTTGAGTCCTCGTTTTGCCAAGATCTTGATTGTGGGCAACCAGTTGAACTGTCTCCCTTATGTGATTGCCATAGTATCTGCCATGTCGGTGGGAGATCCATTTCTAGATGAACAAGAGTTGGGTTTGGTGGATGCTCCGCGGCCCAAGAAGGTGCGCAAGCCTAAAGACAGTGATGACGAGTCTGGACCCCAGTCTGAAGAAGACGAAGAGGTTACTGAGTCTCCTGCCGATGTTGAAATGAAAAGAAAGCTCCGGGCCAAATTCTACAAATCCCGTGCAGTGTTCTCCAGGCTTGACTCCAATTCTGATGCATTCAAGCTACTCTCGGCCGTGTGTGCATTGGATCATGTTCCTAACGATAAAAAACCCAAGTTTATCCAAGATAATTTCTTGCGGCTTAAACTCGTGGAAGAGATCCAAAAACTCCGGATCCAAATTGCCAATATTGTCAGTTCTAACGTTACGGATGGAGCAGTTATTGAAGAATTGCGCAGCAAACAGAAACTTGGGGTTCCTAACAAACAACAACTTTCAGCCATGAAGCAGATTGTTGCATCTGGATTCGTGGACCAAGTGGCTATACGCAGTGATGTGATTGACTCGGATATCAAGATCACTAGCCGTACAAATGTCATTAGTATAGCTTACTCCACCATCAGTCCGGTGACCACCTATGGCGACGATATGGACCCTCATGTTTATATCCACCCCACATCCATTCTCACCAACGCAGGTGAAACTCCTCCACAGTACCTTGTGTACCAGACATTGACCAAAGGCTCCAACCATAAGGAAGGCAGTCTAGGCAAGCTCCGTATGAAGCCCATAGTGGATGTGACGGGAAAACAGTTGGCCAATATCGCCAAGAGTTCGCATCTCATCACTTACTCCAAGCCTTTGGGTCACCCATATGGGCCCAAGAACATCACCTCCACCAAGAGAGAATGTTATGTGATTCCACGGTATGGAGCTGCGCTTGGAGACGGTGGTTTGGGCTGGGATTTGCCCGTGGTGAAGGTCATCCAGGTGAAGAAGAACGGGGCGTGGGTCAACGAAGACTAAGCCCCAGCATGACCAATCTATACGCCTCTTAGAATTATATATTGGCACGATTGGTGTATATGTATAATATTGATTTATAAGGATCTCATCTATTTTCATACCTGATTACTGTAGTTTATAAGTGACACTCTAGTTTGAACATTCACAAGGCCGGGTCTCCTCGTTCCAGATATACATCACTTCCAGTATTAATGGCCGGTGACGTATCTGGCAATGTGTGTTCACATTAGCTTTCAATGCTGGTGCACTTTTTCCTTGGTACTTCTACTACTTCTATTACTTCTACTACTGCTACTACACCTCACAAAACTTAGATTTCAGGGAAATCACAGAGTTAAGAGAGCAGGGACAGCTTCTTATTATGGATAGATCTAGTATAGTGGTAGTTTAGTATCAGTGGAGTAGTGGAGTAATACTTGATGAATTCTACAGTATTCCAGTGCCAGTTGGGATCCCACTATACCATTAGCAATACGTAAACAACACATCAAAGTAGAATGCCACTGTACTATATACTGTTCTTACCTCACTAAATACTAGATAGATATTACTATATAGTAATAGAACGGTGGTACTAAACTGTTCTTGTGGGCTATGTAATACTAAGATACTAGACCATATTACTTTCTCGCTACTATACTGTATTTCCATGTAAAGGTGGAACTACACTGTACCATGTACTGCCTTACTATATTAAAGTACTGATCATTAAATTACTACATACTATTTAGTTAGCAGTAGACCACCACTTTGTACTACTATAATGTACTATATACTATATTGGGTATTGGAACCTTGTGAATACGTAAATTACTTAACTATACTCGTTGATGATTTCTCAGGAAGTGGAATTGGTCATGCTTAAATTTTCAGCAGGATAGCAATCAAAAAAGGGGCCCAGTGATGATGAACTGACTCGAAGATTAATTGGGCATATGTGTTTAATCCCTACTTGGGTAGTGTTCTATCTATCTTATATATAACACTACGATTATAATAGTGGTACTAGGCTTTTTTGTTCTGACTTGTGGAGTATACACTGTGTCATATACCACCAGTTTATCATATACTGTACTATATACTATCAGTTTATCATATACTGTACTATATACTACCTGTGTACTATACACTAAACTATATGCTGTGCCACTGTAAGGTAAACTTTGGTCAGGTTTTTGGTCTTTTGTGTTGGGGATCAAATACCTCAAAAACAAGCGACTTATGAATATACAATATGTTATGTATTATAATGTTCTGTTTTGTTGGTATGTTTTGTGATGTTTGAGTCTTTTTGTATTTAGATTTTGTTCCTGGTTTCAATTCATAAATTAGACCAAATAGAGTATTCTATGTCGGTACTTCTGCTTAGAATTTTTACCTTTACTGATCCATTTCACGAATACTTTTAGATCCACCATAGGTATTGCCCAACGTATGGAGGGATTTTAAGCCTACACTGTCTAATCCTAACAATGGGCATTCCACTGTGCCACACCTTCATCATCATTGTACGTGGTACCAGGAGGGAATGTGTTAAACCCATGGTACCAGGATGGAATGTGGACCCGTTGACTAGGTGACGGCGTTGTCAACTACTTGAATAGTTCAAATTCATCCTTCTGAGGAATCATCAACCAACAAACATAACAAACAGAGTACCTGACGTGATAACAAGAATCTAACAAATACCTTTCATTGTTGATTATTAGAAGAAGTAGTGTAGTAAAGTAGTTCTGGGGAGCGGAACTGTCAGTTAAGTAGAGTAGAAGTATAGTTAGTTTAGCAATAGTGTTTTGATAGTATCTTATTTTATGGTTTTTCTGTATTTTTCTATATGGTATATGGTATAAACACATCTCCCTACTATGGGAGAATATATAGGCCAGTTAGTCCATGTGAAGAAGCCATTTGTACAAGTATATGTTCACCCATACCACTAAACACCAAGATTATCTATACAAAATGAATGCTTCTTGGGCTACTTGGATAAATTTATGAAGAACTCAAAATATTTATGAGTCGATCAATTCATAGTTCCAACATTTTATAGCTAGTTAATTCGAAATTTCCTGAACATATAAGCATAATGTAATGTGTGTCAAATAATAAAAGGTCTTTGAATCAAAGGGGAAAAAAAGAAACGAAAGAAAGGTTTTGTATGACAATCACATAAATTATGGGACAATATCAGTATCTACACCAAAACGTAGCATACTTCAGAAGCCTACATCAAAAATTCCATAGTATATACACCAGTGATTCTACAAAAGCTGCACCAGTGGCAATATAATATCCAGTCAATTTCAACCAGGACAGGAAAAGAGTACTGCTTTTTCAAATGTTTCCATAAATCTATGGTTACGTATGGCACCCTAAAGATATATACTCAGTATAGTCATCACTGAATTAGTAGAACAGAGGTTGAACGATAGTATCTGATAATATGATAGAAGCTACGAACATGATTATGGTTATGAACACTAAGTACTTAAGTGTTATAAAAGAAGTACTTCATCCTATGATACTCTAATAGTAGTAGTAGCTCTACTATATCCAGTTCTACCAGTCAAATGAATAGCTTCTTTTCCGGTTATTTGATTGGATGATTCAAAAGTATATGAAAATCATAATATTCTTGCTGAAAGACCATCCCCACTAATTCTTCTCCCAACTTATAGCCAGCCTTACTAAGTATACCTGATACCATAATCCACCTTCAGGTCATAATCATCCATCCAAGAACTTAATACCCTTTTTTTCTGACCATACATTTACTCAATACAAGGAATTGGTACAGAGTCAAAATTCACCAGAACATATGGGGTGTACGGGGGAGGAGAGGGGGTCTGTAGAACTGATCTCTAAAGGTTAGGAGCCAAAGCACGGCTCATCTTGGAAACATTATTATTTCGAGAGCTCGTGTGCAGTGCGCGCACTGGAACATCAACACACACCACGATAGAAACCAAATACCAGATCCATACCTTCACCCACCCCCGCCACATTCCACCATTGCTATGGATCTCCGATATCAGCATCGAGATCTAAAACGAGACCTGGGCGAGCGCCGTGGCGACTCCTATGTGCCTCCAGTTTCTGACCCTCCACAGGCCTCCACCTTAATACCGCACTATGTGATGGATCCAGCGTCCCAACGCTTGCTTATTGTGTCGATCTTCGTGGCTATCCAGTGTATGAAGCTATACGAGATCTTGCTAGTTAAGGCAGATACATTTGCAGTGGTTAGCTCGAGTTCAGATGGTAATGGTTCAGCATTTTCGTCTACCAACTTCACATCCATGAACAACTTCACTTTCGTGCTCAAATATGCCTTGGTGGACGGCGTGTTTCTTTGGTTTTTGCCGGTATTGAACATTCCGTTGCTTACGTTTTCCCCCGTGGCCACTTTACTCTTGACACTTGTGGTCAATTCCTTCAACTTTCTCCTCACCAGCAACTTCGCCATGCCGCTTCTATCCAGTGTGTTTCTCCCCATCTGGAATGCCGTCTATAAAAATAAGGAGTTGACGCTTGTGGGCGACTCAGCCGTTCCTCGTAATGTCATTGATGTCAACTCCCACTTCAAGGGTAGGTACACCGTGCAGTACTTGCCGGAGCTGTCGGTGATGCTCAATCCATTTTCGTTTTCCAGCTTGTGCTTGGAAGCTTCCGACTCGGGCTCTAGTCTTTTCCTGTCCTCGCTCCATTTGCCGGTACAGTTTAATACCACCAATGATGTGGGCTCCATGATGATCCAGCACACTGCTCCAGATGGCTCGGTGCACTTGCTCAATTATACCCGGAACGAAATCAGGAAACTCGCCAAAAGAGACTACTCCCATTACTCGCAGTACCCCGAATACGTTTCGAATGATGAGAGGGTGTTCTACCTTGATGTGGAGATTAAAGACCCGGGAAGCTATCGTATCCACCGCGTTACTGATCTGGAGGGCATGGTGATCCAACCTTTCAAGTCCGTCTTCAATATTGGGCATTGTCCTACGGCTGGCTTTGTTTATCCTGAACCCAAAGATGTCTATTCAATCTATCGGTGTATTGGGAAGAACGCAGACGATACGCCTTGGCACGTGCCTCTAATTGCATCCTTTGGAGTTTTGCCTTTAAGCGTGGAGTTTGCAACCTACAAGAACGGGAGGAAGATGGCCACTTTCAACAAGACTGTGGCCGAAAACGAACCTAGACGAGGCGTACAGTCACTCCAGAGCCAGACCATTTCCCGTAACTTCTTGGAGAGGTTGATTCTTCAGGACCCAAGCAAATTCCAAGATTCTGGTCCTGGTACCCTTAGTTTCCGGGTCTTGTCTGTGCGTGACTCCTTCGGCAATTGTCGGTTCTATAACCCCGAGTCCAATGATCCAGATGTGAGTTTCCTGATGCTCTTGAGAGATTCCCCAAGTTTGTCTTTGCGTGATCTCAACCCAGCACGCAAACGTCTTTTGGATCTGCTGAAAGCACTCCATCTCGAGACTTCCGGAAAAGTGTCTTTTCCATTATCTGTTTCTTTGAACTTCAAGCTGGATGTTAGCGAACATTCTCAGTTGCTTAACTTCACTTTTGCTACTGAAGAACAGCTTGCTTCCGGTATTAAAATTACCAAGCCTGGAACTTACAGTCTTGAAAATGCTGATGACGAGTTTTGTCCCTGCCACGTAAAGGACAAGACTCCTATTACCATTACCAGACCATCTCCCCCCAGCGTTAAGATCAAGGAGACTCCAATTTTGGATAAGTGTGTGGGAACTGTTGGGTTCGAATTCGATCTTTCCTTTAACGGAGAGGGACCTTTTGAGGTCAAATACGAAGTGTTCAAAAATTCCTCTGGGTTATTAAGACCAGTACTCAGTGAACGTGGCTTGAAGCAACACTCCATCTCCTCTCCAAAGAAATCCTTCAGCTTCCAGTACAGGCCTGCACATGAGGGTAACTACGTGTTGAAGTATAAATTGATTCATGATCGCAACTACAGAGATGTGCAAATATCTGGCACCAATGTGGAGTTTTCTACTTACATCAATAAGAGGTCCAAGTACTCTCTATTCAAGGAAGGACAAGCCAAGACGAAATCTATCAGTTTGTGCAGAGGAGGCCAGGTGGATATTCCTGTACATTTCCAAGGCAACTTTCCATTCTCGTTCATATACGACATTGTTGATACTGCCACCAACAAGGCCATATTTTCTGATAAGGTCAGTGGGTTTTACCAGGACGTGTTTAACATCCAGAGCCCCAAGTTTTCCTCTGGTGGTGAATATAAGGTTGTTTTGAGGGACGTATTGGACAATTTAGGGTGCCAAGCCGAAACTCTGGTATCTGAGAGGATTACCATCAAAGCAAGAAAGGATGCACCACTGGTGCAATTCAAAAATAGCGAAGTTTGGCACATTGTTGAAGGTGACTCCATCAAACTTCCAATAAAGGTGACCTCTGATGTTGCAACCACGTCGGGAGACGAGATCGAGTATGAGAAAGTGGACCTTTTCAACAAAACGAAAATAGAGTCGTTGTTATTGCGAGGCAAATCGGAAATTACCGTCAAGGAGCAAGGCATCTACAAACTTAAGTCATTTAAGAGTGACGGATGTGCAGGAACAATTGAGAACCAAGAGCACACCATGACGGTGAAGTTCTACCCAAGACCTAACGTGACTTTGATCACCGAGCCCGAACAAGTTATTGGTGATACTACATCCGATCTCATCACTCTAAAGCTGTTGTGTCAGGATGAACCTCAACATATCAAGCTCCGGTTTGAAGGACAAAAACCTTTCGTTCTTGGTTACACCATCAAGTATCCCAGCGGAAAAGTCAAAAGTTCTCATTTGCAAGTGGATTCCAGCGAAATTACATTGCCCATGACCACTCGTCATGGTGGTAGGTATGAACACCAGATCACTGAGGTGTTCGACTCACTCTACACCATTGACAAACTCTCGAAATTACCACATAAGGTGACCATTCCTCGCGTGGTATATGATGTGCATGTGGCCCCTTCATTGGCAGTTCAAAAGCAGTACCTCCAGGTATGTGAGATGATGATCAGCAACGACTTCTCGTTCGAGGTGCCCATTGAATTCGTGGGCCGCCCGCCTTTCCAGGTTTCTGGAGTCATCACATCAGGCAATAAGGCGGTACCCTTCACAGTGGAAGAAATCAGTGGAAACTCCATCAAGCTCGGAGAGCTTAAAACAAAGCAATCGCTCAAACAGGTGTTTAGCGTGGGGGAACACAAGATCAAGTTCAATACCATCTCCGATTTCAACGGATGTCAACGACAAAACTTGGTGGATAATAACCTTGTGATGGTCTCCGTGACCAAGTTGCCATCCATCCAGAAACACCTTGCCAAAGACTACTATTGTGTGGGAGACCATATTTCGTATAACATGAGTGGAATTTCGCCGTTCGTTGTGTTCTACAAGTTCAACGAAAAAGATCGCAAGGCCGAGCTGGGCCCTGTGTTCCTGAGACTAGCATCCAAACCTGGAGAGCTAGCGATTGTTGCATTGCAAGACTCTTCGGCCAACTCGTGTGTGGTGGACTATACAAAGGATGAGGCTGCTTACAACAAGTTGAAATTACAAGTGCACGATCTTCCATCGGTGGAAATCAGTCAAGGTGATAGTATCATCAAGAATATTCACGAAGGTGACCAAACGGAAATCACCTTTAAGTTCATTGGGACGCCTCCTTTCCTGGTGACCTATGTGAGAACACTAGGAGCAGAGAAGGGCCAACACAAAAGAAGACAGTCCTCGAAACTGAAGGGACCAAGAAGAGTAGTGGACACGAAATCGGTGAGTGATATCTGGGACTATGAGCACTCGGAGATTGTCAGTTTGGAAGGAACATACGAGGCCATCCAAGTCAGCGATGCGTTCTGCAAGGCCTCCAGAGATGTGAAGGACCTCTTGTAGTGCATGACCACTTGCATACTAAAACCCATAGCAATAGGTCCATAGAAATATCCATAGTAATCTAAGGTAAGGGCCATAGAAACAGCAACAGTAAAAGGTGGATCTTTCCTTATATACTTGAAAGTATGGCTTGGGCAACAGTAGTAGTTTTATTGGAGTTGTTTGATAATATTATACTCAACTACTGTCTATATCAATTAGTCCATATTTTACATACAAAAGTATTGATGAACCTGATATACGAAGGTTATGAGCCCGGTCACTCTATGGTATTTTGCAATCAGTCTATAGAGCCCCCCCCCCCCCCAAAAAAAAAAAAAAACATATTGAATTTATTTTTAAAAGTCACATACATTAAAATTACCACATACTATGAAATCATCAGTAATCATATTATATCGTATTATATTATATCATAGTGTAGTGTAGTGTAGTGCTGACTACAACCCTATATCAAGACATAGTTCACGGGCAATATTACTTATAAAAACTCGTGTCTACTAAAATGTACCGTTCACTCAACCAGACTTCTAGCCTTATTCATTTAGTGCTTCAAAGCTGTATTATACTTATTCTCATATACCATTAATGCCTTAAACTTGTATTCGTTGATGGTTCCTCAAAGAGGGGAACCGGGGTGGCTTATATACCTTTGAGAGAAACGTGGTACCGAAAAACTCTCCACCAGAACAATGGAAGTATTGTTCTGGCATGTGCAAAAGGGGCCTCGGCTTCACGAGTTGTCAACGATCACATGCCGTGACACGGCATTTGTAGTCGACACTACTAGAATCGGACATCATAGGCTACATATTGTGTCTATAGGTAGTTTTCTACCTATTGTGGATCTAACACTTATTCTCATGCACCATTAATGCCTTCTACTCATGATTTCTAGTAGTACATAGATTATGTATATACATTAATAATAGTATGGAAAATTAGTTTATTCAAAGTGGATGAATCTGCAATAACAGTACCTTATGGATGACTACAGTTGTATGGATTCCAGCCGATGGATCTCCATAGAGTCATAGTACTTGGATGATGTTTATACAGTTGTCACTTCTTAATGAGACCACTGATAGACCTGATAGATCTAATAGACCTGATAGACACTATACAGACAGAGACAGAGACACTATACAGACAGAGACAGAGACACTATACAGACACAGAAACCATAAGAATACTTTATGATACCACATGGTACCATATGCAATATTTGAAATGATTATTTGCATTGAAGTATAGCAACTAGGCCTTTGGGCAATTGACATTGGAGAAACACCATGAGTGAAAACCATAGATCAAGCCCCTACCTATGACTATGCTCATCACTACCAATCAATTCCCATCATACTACTACTCAGTGTTACTACTCATTATTATTGTATTTTGTACGTTAGTAGATACCTTAAAATGTCTTAAACTTCTCCGAAACTAATGTTTCTAAAATAGCTTTATCAATAGCTACTTAATTGTCTCACCCAAAAATGTTCATATGATAAACATCCATCAGAAATTATGATATTATGGACCGTGGTGGTGGATAATCAAATCCATTTTCCATGATGGCCGTGGTCACGTGACCTACTCTCTCTTGGTCAACTCATCGATAATCTTAAGACCTTCGTTCATGGTCGACGTTGCAGGGTTATCATTCACAGGCAGCGTTTCAGCAAACTGGTCAGCGTAGATATTGTGGATGGCAGTGGCCAACTTGGTGTCGTTATAGGTGAGGGTATTATCAGCATCATGGGTAGTGATTGAGAAATGCACCTTATTGTAGGTCGTGGTGATGGTAGGATGGTGTCTGAGCTTATGGGAGCTAGCAGCCACCAGATTAAGGAACTCCCAGGTTTTGCGGTGGTTTTTAAGCGTATATGTAGCCTCCAACAGCGATGATGCTCCGGCCGTCGACACAGACCAGTACTGCACTGGGAGAATGTCATTGATGGTTTTGACTTCCAGCAGCAACACCGAGCCGGAAAGACGGTTCAAGGCCTGAAGCCGAACCGATGTGATTTTCATGGCACCTGCCAAACAAGTGCTGTTTACAACTAAGAAGTAGTAGCAGTTGCTGCGCGGTACCAAAGTATAGTATGTATCCATCGCTCGCACCCCCCCCCCTTCCCCCGCGCTCGGTCTAGTCTGTCGCTCAGTCTAGTCTGTCTGGGGAATGTCTACTTGAGCAAATACCATGATTTGAGGGTTGTTCTACTGTGCTTCGTGTATAAATAATGATTAGTACGTATGTGTTATTTAGTCATTAATTGTAAAGTACTTATAACACCAAGTATAAGTATATACATTCGTCATATGTGGCATATCATGGATATGCTACAAGAAGTATAATGAATCATCTTTCTTGCATCGGAAGCTTTTGTCAGTGAGACGATTAGATTATGTAAGAAAATTGGGATTAGGGTTTTTTGGCCGTACTAGAAGAATAGTCTACTAAATGTCTCCAAGGTTACTATCACTCGATCTACTATACTACTATACTACTGTTCTACTATACTACTGTTCTACTATTCTACTGTTCTACTATTCTACACTAAACTACATTCTGCTACTTAAGTACTATACTTTGCTACTATACTAGTACTCTATATTACTACATTTTACTACGCAGCTTCGCTAGTAAGCAGGCATACAGTACTCAAATATACTACAGTATGATTCAGTCTACTATAGTTCACCAATACTAACCAGTGAACTTAAACAAATCATGGAATATATTTTTAGGGCTCTTAAATCATTCAACTTATTCTTTTTAGGGGATTATTCATGTCTTGAGATGCGTTCTTGACTCTAAATCCACTATATTAGTTCTGGAAGGTGTAGATATGGATGTAGTTGGTTTTGGAAAGAAGTGTGGGATTAAATGAGAAGTGGTTTCCATCATTCACAAGAGATTTTTTTTTTGGAGTCTGTCTAAATTGTCTAGAGCTTTCATAGTGGGACATACATACTAAGAGGGTGGTAGAGTAGAAGTAGAGACACCACATGAGAAGACTAGATCGCTACTGGATACTAAAATTTGAGTAGAAGTAGATAAGGAATAAAGTAGAATTAGATTTCAATAGACTCGAAACAGAGTAGTAGATAATAGTAAGTAGAAGTAGACAGTGGCATACAGTATTAATGATACTGAGATAGAATACATTAGTTAAATAAGGACAAGAGACTGCAAATAGACTAGGTAGCAATTTATAGTGGGAACATTGGAAGTACTATAGAGATATGGTAGAGATACTATAGATATGAATAGCATAGGTGGATAATAGAATTCAGGATTGAATCGGATGGGGTAGACTTACAGTTATAGTTGGAGAAACCAGACCACCTCACACTACCATGCAATAGTACTCACTCTGAACTGATAAAAAACTGCTCTATACCAATAAAAAACAGTTAACGTCGTGTAATTAGCTCACAGAATCTTCAACTGAAAATATTCAGAAAAAGCCAATATACTACTAGATACTTCTACCCAGTTCTATGACTATGGTGCATAGCCTTCAAACTGTCTCTTCCAACTATACATCAATGAACTAACCTTAACAAGAGAATGTCACTCAGAACTGGTACCAGAAAGAAGAAGTCACTTTTTCCTGAAGAAGCTGCCAAAAGTATCTGTAAAAGTTACTGACACAAAAAGTCAGTGACAAAAGTTAACTGATACTAAAGAGTCATGGTTCTTTATAGTCGCACGTCACTCGCACTTACTCACTAACTACTGCAAATACGCGGCCGTTATTTCTAGAAATACGCACGCACTCTAATCCATAGCCATACGCACTTAGCACTGCTCATTCGCCAGTGATCCGTTGTAGATCCACTCTCAGTGTACCCACTTCTCAAAGCTACACCTCCTCCGCTATGGTGTCTGCAATCTACATCTGCCACTGGCCCGACGTGGACGACGAATTCCTGCGATGTGAGCTACTCATCCACCGCAATTACCATAACAACGTGCCCTCAGCCCACACCATCATCGACACCTACTCCCGGCACTACCACCAACTCCCGTCCCACCAACGAACACCGGTCTTGTATTACCAGGGCATCAATTACATTTCTTATTGGGGAAATGACAACATTCTTTTATTGGCCATCACGCAAGCCAACTGTTCCCCCATGCTGACCGTGCTGCTCTTGCACAAGTTTTATGTGAATATCGTACACTATTTTGAACAGCTGATTCAGAGGCTCCAGCGCGCCAACGCTGACCAGGTGAGCCATGACTTCTCGAGGGACTCCATAGTGGATAATTACTCGCTCATCTACGAGTTGTTAGATGAGTGTGTGGACTTTGGTGTAGTGCAGGTGACGGATTTCAGTATTCTCAAGGAATATATCCGGATGGAAATCAACCATGCACTCTTACACTCGGAAGATTCCTCGGAATCCGACCTGAACTCGGACCCCGAGAGGGTGGTTTCGAATCCGGCAGGTTACCATCATCAAAAGCGTAAACTGAAGCTTCTGAAAATGAAGCTCCTGAAAGAAAAGAAACTGCAGCCCAAGATGGATATCAAGTCCACCCATAATAGAGCAGTGCGCTCTGATATCGTTAATGACCAGGTGGCTGACTCTATCAATAGCTCGGTGATCCGGACGCAGGTCCTGGCCATCAGTTGGCGGCCCAAGGGCATATTCTACCCGAAAAACGAGATTTACGTGGACGTGATCGAGACGTGTGATTTCTTGTACGACCTCGAGTCGAAGAAAATCAAAACAAACCAGATCCTCGGCAACTGTATGGTGCGGTCGTACCTCTCGGGAATGCCGGTGTGTAAGCTTGGGCTCAACGAGAAATACATTTCGAGGATTGAGTATGATGAGGAGGAGCTCAATCCACCCACACAAACTGCCAATGCTGAAGATCTACCGGATAACCAGCTCCAGAACGAGTCCGCAGAGGAACTAGAAGAAAGCGACTCTGTAGATCAGAACGGTATGCAAATTGAAGCTCTGGAAACTGATCTGTCTACTGGAAAAGAACAAGTTAAGAAAATGAGAGTTCCCATTACCAACGTCCAGTTCCACCTGTGCATTGAGTTAGCCCGCATCTATAAAGAAAATTTGATTTTCTTCACCCCTCCGGACGAGGAGTTCCAACTCTTTTCATACCGAGTTGAGCAGCAAAAAAGAAAATCAAAAACGCCATTGCTTTTAGTGGACCCAACTTACCGCATCTTAAAGCTGGAAAATAAGCTCCAGGTGTTGTGCTCTCTTCAGACCAACTACAAGAAGAAGTTGCACTCACAAAAGACCATTGTCAAGATCCCCATCGATGTGGATCTCTTTGAAATCTCCAATTCCAACGAAAGCAGTTTTCGCTTCAAAAGCGAAATGGGAGAAGTCCGTTTCAAGGTAGATACCTCCGAAATTGTTTGGGCTATTGGCGACTTACCAGGGTCCAAGAAGGTGGTGCGCATGATGGCCGAGGTGAGTTTAGAGTCATGCACCAATCTCACAACAGAGAGAATTCATCAGAGTCTCAGTCATACAAAGAGTCAAAAAAGCCATACAACGAGTCAAAGAGACCCGGCTGAAAAACATGAGGAGGATTCTGAAACGGGGGAATCTGAGGGTGAAAAAGACTTGGCCTCAGCTCAACTCGATAGTTATTATGGTGTGGCCGGAGCCCAAGTGTCACTGTTTTCGCAGCTCCGAAAAAGTGCGGCAAGACACAACCATTATGTCTCCATCAGCTTCCAAATCCCCTTGCTCACGTACTCCGGGCTCAAAGTGATATACCTCCGGGTGGACGAGGATACCATGCAGTACACGTGTTTCCCGTGGGTACGGTACGTGACCCAAGCGCAAAACGGCCAAACAGCTGGGCCCCGCCTGCCGCTCGGCACATATAGGTTCAAGCTTGGGCCGTCCAACTTCACTGTTCTCTAGTGCAGCGCGCGCCGATCTTGCCTCGATGATGCGCCAAGAGGATATCATTTCCTAATCCGGGCTCCGCGCTATCTTATCTATAAACAGTTTGAAATCGCGAGTGCGATAAAGACGGTGCATACCCCAGACACTTGACATCTACTCCAGCCAAGACCTTATCTTGCAATTATTAACGTCGGGGGTACCCTTCTGTCACTGTCAAACTGTCGAATTGTCAAACTGTCAAACTGTGAAATTGTGAAATTGTCGAATTCCTGTCTTTGTCAAATTTGTCTAATAATCTCAAAATTTCAGAATCCAGATTATCCTATCAGCATTGTCTTCCCACTACTTATCGGGTGTTTGCAAGTGATATGGGTGAAAATGCTCTATCAGCCGAAAATCATCCGAAGCTGAAACCAAAAACAAAGTCTAGAACAGGCTGTGTCACGTGCAAGACAAAACGTCTAAAGTGTGACGAACACAAACCGTACTGCTTCAATTGCCAGAAGAAAAATATTCAATGTGGAGGCTACGCCACGAGGTTCAAATGGCGCTCTTTTAATGACGGAAAGGATACAGCCGGTGCTGGTACTGGTTCGAATGATCCTGGTGATCCAACGACCTTTTCCTCTTCCAAGTCTATACGTCGTTCTTCCCTGCGAGATCCTCTCAAGCATGAAAATTTGATGGATGGAAACGTGCAGCCTGAGACTGGGCCTATGCTGCTCAAAGACCACATTGAATTGGCGTCTTTATCCGTAGTGGGCAAGTCCACCAAAGATATGGAGCGAGAAAATGAGCTCATGTCTAAGGGCATCAATCCAGATACGCATGGGAATGGAAATTCCCATAAGAAGCTCCGCCGCAGCTATAGTTCTGCGGAAATCAGCCAAGTAATGCCTATAGTCAACAAGAAAAGGGCCAATTCCTCGTCTCACGTGATGGCGGCTCCAAGCATTCAAAGCCTTCGCAATGAGTTCAATAGCTTGCATGGGTTGCACTCATTGGCAGAGTCAGCCGTGAACGAGTTGCGCTCCAGGTCCCCGGGCTCCAAACCAATGTTATTTCCTATACCTCAATCCCCCGGGGCGTTTCCAGAACATGCCAATGAAACTAACCATTTTGATACAAAAGCAGGCGCTTACAAAAATGCCTTTTCTCCTCCAAAAGAGCTGCTCGATGCTTCAAGCAAAGAATGGGGATTTCCTCGCATGGCCGGGTCACCAGGACAGGATAAAGACTCTTTGGCTGATATGCATTTAACCCCTTCTCTCTCGGCACTCATAACCCATGCGTTCGCCAGAGACGATAAATGTGATTCCGATGCAGCCATGGCCTTTAATCATCCCGAAGGGGCTTTGAGTCCTTTAGATATCAACTTCGATGCGCATTCACACGATGTGAACGGACAAATGATGAAACCACACACGCTTCTGCTGGCTGAAGGAGAAGATATGGGTCCAGACTCACGAGCTTTTTTGGATGAAGTCAACAGTAAGTTGATGAAGTGTGAGAACTTCTCTCCATCTATCATCAATGGCAATTCCAGTGTGGGCTTGATGAATACTTCGGAGCAGGAACAAATCCTTTTTCTTTTTTCCAAGTACACGTGTGGAATCATGTCCATCAAGTCGGGGTTATCGGAAAACCCATGGCGCAACATATACCTTCCGTTGGCCAGGAAGTACTCCTTTTTCTTCAACTCCATTGCATCCATGACCCTCTTCCATCTTGCAGGAAATAGCCATCTTCAAGAGCAGAGCAAGGCCTTGCGAGCCAATGGGTTCTTTTATATGAAGAAGTGTATTGTGGAGTTGGCAGCAGGCTTATCCAAAATGGAAAACAGTGCTTGTTCAGATAACCAGCTTCCTGCAGACATTGCATTGGCCACGTGCTTGAATTTGGCTGTCAGTGAAACCTGGGATACTCACACATTGAGTGGGATTGCCCATTTGAAAGGAGCAAAGAGTATGATTCAAAAGATCCTCGATATCATCAAGCAATTCTCTATGTCTGGCCGGTCTGGGGTCAAGAGTGAGGTATCTGAGGAACAACTCAAGAAGAAACTTGTTCTTGTACGGAATGACGAGTGGCAGAAAATGAAGGATTTCCAAGTGGACGAGGACGGAAGGGACGTTGTTCTTTACATTCCCAAAAAAATCCTGCTCCTCTTCAACGAGTGGATTTATTTTGAAGTGCTCTCTCAAATGACCAGTTACAGTGGACAGGACGATAAGGGAATAGATTTGGTGGCCACAATCACCAAGATCACTAATACTCATCAAAAACAAAAGGATGGCAAACAGTTTAGCAAAGGTTCTGCGGAGCAATCGCCTGCAGAGTCGGTCAATCTGTTGATCAGCAATTCCCATAGCAACGACGGCCAGTTCACGTTCTTCGAGAACTTAGATTCTATTCTTCAGAACAACGATTACATCGATCCGCTTCTTGGATGTGCTCAATCGCTTTTCCTGGTCATGGGGAAAGTGTCCAACCTCATATCCAAGGTGCGGAAAGCCCAGGAAACAGGTAAACAGAGCCGTAACAGCTTGAAGAACATCTCGTTGGCATCGGAGCTCAAAAAGCAATTGGTGGACTGGAAACCAAACGTTGTGGGCAATTTGGAGCAAATGATGGAGGAACATTCGGGCGACTCGTCCTGGGATATCTATTCATGTGTATCAACAGCTGAGGCATACCGCTATGCCACGCTTCTATACTTGCACGAGGCAGTACCAGAAGTGCCGCTGATGACATCGTACCAATTGGCGGAGAAAGTGTTTGTTTCATTGGCATCGATTCCCAGCAACTCCAACCTCTACATCATCCATATATTCCCCCTTCTCATTAGCTCGTGTGAAGCCGAATCCAGGGAGGAACGAGAATGGTGTGAGGCCAGGTGGGGCTTACTTGTGCAGAGACTTTGGATTGGAAACATCGACCGAGCATTTGAAGTGGTCAAGGAGGTCTGGCGCAGGAAAGACAAGCACAAGAGAGAACAACGCCGGGAAAAAGAAGCTGAGGAAGGTGCCAATAAAGACCGGGAGGATGTGTCTAGCATCTCCACGCATCTTGAAGAGGTGATCAAGAACATCCACAAGGGTAGCTCCAGAGACGAAAAGGGCATCACCAGCCGGTTGCATTGGAGCTCAGTGATGAGGGAATGGGGTTGGGAGGTTCTTCTTGCCTAGCACTATAGAGCAGGCCTTTAATTTTCTGACCTTCTGACTACCCATTTAAATCGGGACAGGATGTCACATGGCTGACCAGTTTTTTGTGAAGTACATGTTTGAAACAAGATCAAAACGATTAACTTTACGATTGGACATCCTGTTGCCATGCCAACATCATACCATAGATGCAGTATCGGAAGTATGACTATGCCGGATACTGTCTATATAAGTATCCCCAATCCTGTCTTAATTACCAAAATCATTACTAATCACTACACTCCAACAACAACCGAACCACAACAACCAAACAACTTTAACGAGAACTTCAATCAATCATATTAATTCCATCGTTATAGTGCACTCCCACTACATAAATCAAATCTTAACAATGCACTATCTAGTTTATAGTACTTATTGTATCTTATATGGCGGTATAATTACTATACTAGGGAATAGAGTGCAGATACTAGTATAAGCTAGAGTATAGACTGAGTCTTATATATGTGAGGTTTGTCTCTGATTATGGTAGACTAGTGTGATACTGGTCATGAGTTACCAAGTGACTTGGTACTAGGTGAATTTTCAATAAAAAGTTACATCATATTCTGCCATTCTTAAATTACATTTAAGTTGAAATAATAAGCGATTTCAGATCAATAATAAATTGGTCTTTTTGGGGAGTGAGACAAATTCAGTAGTCCATTGCTAATGGTTCAAGAAAGGACTCTGCTATTTAAGTTACTCGAGTATTACGTACAACTATCATGCTTATAAAGTGTTTCTAGTACATCATTGAATAGTGATAGTATCTCAATGGATCAGACAGGCTAGTCTTTAAGTATTATACGGGTGATGTACTAACAATAGTAGATTTACAGTAGACTCTGGGAATTGTCTTGATGGTAGCTTTATATCCGGACGATATCAGATTTAGGTGATCATATTGTGAGTGATTTCAGGCAGTATCAAGTGACTTAACACTAAGCAATAATTGCTAGACTATACCAATTACTAGTATAGTATAGTGAATCATAGGCCGTGCACTCCCCTTTTGAATAGACGAGCCTAGATTGTCTGAATCTATTGAGTGGCCATTAATATAGGTAATCGATATAGGTGATCAATAAGGACTTGATTAATGTTCTAGGTTAATTCTTGTAGGTGACTCGACTATAGCTACTTGGATAATTTCCTTTTTTGTTTCCCATGTATCAATAAATTAGTGCACTACTTAATGTACTAGATATACCACCAATCAAAACCCACTATGCACTATAATACATACCATACTGATATATATAATGTGATATATCAGAGTAGAAGTTTAGAATAAGCTACTGAAGCTCACTATAACCACTAACTAAATCAAATGTGAACTGCTGTAATTTGGTAGACCCTATACTACTTTTTTAGTAATATGGTATTGCATACTCTATACTGTTCTATATAATCTGTATGAAGTATCGTCTGTACTTTTATACTCCATTTTTTATTTCTCTTTCTTAGAGTATACTATACTGTTTTCCATGTTTGAGAACCGGTTTCTGTAGAGGTGCCTCTTTTGGATCCTGACTCTGTAGTCTTGGATTTACACACTATATCCAGAGTACCTTTTCTTAGAAGACTCCACCTTCACATTAATAACATCACTATCGTTATTATCACTATATTCGTTTCAATTACTACTAAGCTTTGAACTACTTGAAAAATCCGTTACTCGGTCTGTCTCTCCAAAATCGTATCCTATTCCCCAGTACTGGTTGGAACCATGGTGCGCCTCTATCCTACCTTCGAAAGCTGATAGGACAGGAATTTGAATGAGTCGTGTCCAGCATAATCTATTAGCAGAGAAAAAACCTTAGTCAAAAGTGGAAAAGTAGAGAATACAAAATAGAAAAGAAAGTAGTTGAGAATATAGGATGGTTGAGACCAACGAGTTAAGGTGCGTAATACACCTTAAGACCGCACTATTTTGCAGTCAACGCGAATTCTCATACCAAAACGTGAAATCCCTCTACTATCACTACTCTTACCACTACTCCTACCACTATATTCTCTTACCTACTACTATGTACTGTCAGCAAAACATTGGAAACTGTACCAAGAACCAAACACAAAACAAATCCTTGGTATTAATAAATACGATATAAAAATATCACACGAATGATACAAGTCATATGATGGACACATACAATCAGTATTAATTCCATCCATTCAAATAAAAAGTAATGATACATGCAAATAAAAAAAAAGAATATGAATTTAAAGCAAAGTTAGGATACTGGATGTAGCACTACTGAATTAAAACTTCTCACTCGAGTACATCTGCAGCTTCCAGGAACCCACTAATACGAAGCCTTTAATTGAGACTTCTGACCATGTATTCATGAGATATATCTCTTTTCTAACATTTCTAACATTTCTAACATTTCTAACATTTCTAACATTTCTATCCATTCTATTTTTTTCGAACATTTCTGTCCATTCTGTTTTTTTATTTTCTTCTAACACCTTTTGATCTCTGACTTTTTGACCGACTTTCTCTTAACTCAGATTTGTATTGACTCTCACTTTTGTTGGCTGCGGGGTTTCAAATCGGGTGTGCACACTGGGGTCTTATCGCATTCTTATCACTACTCTTCTTATGGCCATGTTCAGAGTAGCCCCACGGAATGGTATGCTTAGGCGCCAAATGTCGCTTTTGCTGGACCCGCTAGCTCCTGAACGCATTGCCAAGAGTCAGGCCAAAAGCAAGTTCCCCCTCCCCAAGCTCGTGTCGTTTGATCTCTGGGGTACCTTGTTTACGCCCAAAGCGCCCATTGCAGAGCAGTATTATAGCATTTCCAAAGGCGAATTTGGGATTGAAAAGTCAAAAGAGGATATAGCCGCTGACTTTCCCAAAATCTTTAAAAGCCTCGAGCAAAAAGCACCCAATTACGGTAAATACCTGGGTTACGCATCTTCCGACGACTGGTGGCTGGATATCATCACCCAGGTATACCAGATTCCAAAAGACGACGTCACCAGCAAGGCATTGTGCCGTAGACTTATTGACCACTTCAAGGGTCTGGACGCCTACAAGCTCTATGACGACGTGGTGCCCGTTTTGAAGCAGTTAGACGCTCTCAATGTCCCATTTATCGGCAGCAGCAACTCCGACCACCGAGTGCTCAGTATCATGGAAAGCTTGGGAATCATGTCGTACTTTGGTGAAGAACGGATCAATCTTTCCTATGACTTGGGCCATGCCAAACCTGACCGTCAGTTCTACCGAAGTATCGCACACAAGTACTTCAGTGGGGCCAGCATGACGTCATTCTTGGAGAACACGTGGCATGTTGGAGATAACTATGAGAACGACTTTGCAGCATCGGTGAAGTCGGGATGGAACGGGGTTTTATTGGACCGAACCAAAAGCAGCGTGTTCTTCCGGAACCACCAAGCAGCTGCGGGTCACGTGAGCAACGATTGTTTCGAGGGCCAATCTGTAGATACTTTAGATGGTGATAATTTGGTGATGATCTCTGATAATCGAGTATGTTTGAGTGGGCTTCAGGAACTCACGAGTCTCTTTAAATAATCAATCATCATATCAAATGACTAAGTATGCCCAGGAATCATTGCCAAGTTTCGCACTTTCTTGGCATGACCAGTGGTAGGTGATAGTAACTGATTCACCAGAGAAGAGAGGAGGCGAGAGAGGAGGGAAGAGAAATTAGTAGATCAAAACAAAACAAAACAAAAAAACAAAACAAAAAAAACTGTAGAGCTTAAATATTTAGACAAGGCAAAAAATAAGACAGAAGAATGGTGGGCTAGGATATAGGACTAAGCAGCCAAAAGGCACCGAAATCGGACAGAATTTAGACCGAAATGAGGACATGACACACGGCCCAAGCGACAGACCAGACGAAGAGACACACCACCAAAAGACCACGCTAAACAGAGAACAACATCCAACTACATACATCAACTAACACTCCCAAAGGACACCATGACAGATTATCTGCATGCCAGATCATGTACAACCGATCATCGAGAAAAGTACGAGCAAACGGCCCGCAAAGATGGTTGTATAAATTTAACCCCAGTTACTTTCGTCATTGCTGTTCCATTGTTCATCCAAGAATACTTTTTCTGCTTATGCGCAGACGTGACACCCGACCGCCTGCACACACAGCACTGCCTATCCCAGCCCGCACATCAAAACACTCGCGTCAGCCCCACAGGCCACAACCACCTACTTTTTTATCCGCTATTCTCCTTAGTGGCTGTGGATTTCCTTGCATCTTAGACTTGTCCCTCCGCGCACTCTTGAATCGGCCGGATTCAGCTTGACCTCACATTTAACGTCCATTCTCAAGCTTTCTTTCTATACCTTGGACCCAGATGAGGTTTAACTATGCAGCCCCGATCCTCCTTTGGATCTCGGCTATTTTCGCCATGCCCCTTGATACTTCCGACGAAGAGTCTATCTGTGAAGCTGCGTCGCATATTATCAGGGGACAAATGGACTATTATTTGGGCTTAAAGTATGGAGGAGCTGTGGGCACATTCGTAACGCCTTACTACTGGTGGCATGCCGGCGAAGCCTTTGGCGGCTGGGTCGACTACTGGGCTTTTTGCCAGAAGGACAACGAGACCTTCACCAATATCCTTAAGGAAGCCATGTGGGCTCAGCGAGGCGACGACTACAATTATATTCCGGGCAACCAGTCATTAACCGAAGGTAATGATGATCAGGGTGTTTGGGGTATGGCTATAATGCAGGCCGTGGAGCGTAACTTCACCATGGCTGACGACAAGAAGACTTGGCTCAATATGATCCAGGCCTTGTATAACTCCATGAACAATCGGTGGGATACTGCTTCCTGTGGTGGAGGTCTCCGGTGGCAGATTTTCTCCTTCAACAATGGTTACGGCTATAAGAACTCCATTGCCAACGGCTGTCTTTTCCACTTGGCTGCTCGTCTTTACAGGTACACCAATGACTCCTCTTACTTGGAGACTGCTGAGAAAGTGTACGACTGGATGTGGGACGTGGGTTACATTGTGGACAGTCCTTCGTTCAACCTTTACGATGGTGCTGACGTCGACACCAACTGCACAGACTTGACGGTTCACAAGTGGTCCTACACATACGGTATCTTCATGGCCGGCTCTGCGTACTTGTACAATGCTACAGGTGACCTGAAGTGGAAGGACTCCGTTGACCAGCTCTTGGATGCTTCCTCATACTTCTTTAACAACTCCATCATGACCGAGACCACATGTGCCTCCAGCACTTGTAACAACGATCAAAGATCGTTCCGCTCGCTTTTCTCCAGATGTCTTTCAGTGACTGCCAATTTGGTCCCTGACACCTACGACCACATCGTCAACAACTGGCTTACGCCTAGTGCCGAGGGCGCCGCTAAGTCGTGTTCGGGAGATGGTGAGAACTACACCTGTGGCCAGAACTGGGCTATAGGTAGTTACGATGGAATGTACGGTCTTGGTGAGCAGATGAGTGCATTGGAGGTGATCTTGTCGATGATCACATCGAAAAAAACCCCTTTGACACCTGAAACTGGAGGCTCCAAACAGGGAGGTGATATTTCGGCGGGAAACTCCACGACATTGTCAGTCAATGCCAATAAGATTACGGTATCCACGAAAGACAGGGCGGGCGCAGCCATCCTCACCGCGGTGGTGTTGGGAACAGTGCTTGGTGGAGCTGTGTGGATGTTGTTTTAAGCAAAAGAGATGATATATTTTGAGATATTTGAAATGTTTCGAGATGTTTCAAATCTAGATGAGAAGGCTCATAGCCTTAAGACTACATAAGAAGTTGAGGTTTTGAGATGGATTTTGAAATCGGGAAATTTATGATGGTGAGATTTTGAAAGGTGATGTCTCTAAAGAGGAAGTGCGAGCGTCGAGGCTCTGCGCGATACACACTACGTAGTGTCCATAGATAAGCCATCGGTGCAGCGCGCAAATGAAAAGTACTGTGTGTTATCATTTCATTATTTCACTGAGAAGCCTAAATCTTCACTAGGACTCTTCTTCACAGAATTCTTTCAAGCTATTTGAAGTAAATACAGGTCAACCTATCAGATTAATCACCAAAAAAAAATTCAAGTATCATATTAGCATCGAGAAACCCCATTCATAGAATAACACAATGGTTTTGTCCAAAGTCATTAACCAGCTTGCAAACCCAAATACCGCCAACAACCGCAGACGTCGGCTCTACATCCCACCGTCCACCAATTACCCCCTATTTAGCTATGGAGCAGCCGAGGACCAGAGGTCTTTCTTATCCCTAGACGAGTCCGGGTCTGTCTACACCGGTGTAGGAGACGATAGCGACGCAGCAAGTGTCAGCTCATCCCGGTCTCTTCCGTCCACACTCAATTCTGCACATACAAACGAAGACCAGGAGTCGTTCCACAGCTGGTTGGTTGAGGAGCACCAGAGACGCTACAATGCCACGGATAGTGAAGATGATAATGGAGATCGACGGTCGGGGCGAAGTGGCCGCAGTGGCCTGCTGTACAATTCTGATACCAAGTCTGCGTTGCTGATTCTTGCGGATGAAGACTTTGCAACTTTACGGACCACGTATACGAGGGAATATAAGATGACGTTGCGCTACTCGCTCCCACTTATTGTGACTTTTGTGTTAGAGCACTTATTCTCCATTGTGTGTTTACTTGTGGTGGGCCATATGGGAAAAAATGAGCTTGCAGCAGTGTCGCTCGCGTCCATGACTTCCACCATTAGTCTTGCAATTTTTGAGGGCATTGCGACTGCTCTTGATACATTGTGTCCTCAGGCGTACGGAGCAGGCAACTTTGAGTTGGTATCGCTCCATGTGCAGAGATGCACGATGTTTTCGTTGGTGGTGTACGTGCCGTGTGCCATGTTCTGGTGGTATAGCGGAGCAGTACTTAAGTATGTGGTGAACAATGAAGAAGTGCTTGAACTTACGACGCTCTTCTTGCGCGTGCTCATAACCGGTGGCCCAGCATACATTTTCTTTGAAAATGCAAAGCGTTTTCTACAAGCACAAGGAATTTTTGAGGCCGGCACTGGAGTCTTATTTGTCAGTGCTCCAATTAACATTTTCCTCTCATGGTTTTTGGTGTGGGATAAAAACTATGGTATAGGCTACATTGGCGCACCCATAGCCACGGTGATCAACTTCTGGATCATGTCAATATTGCTAGTGTTGTACGTGGTATTCGTGGATGGCTCCAAGTGCTGGTATGGCTTCTGCAAAGTTTCGCTGCTCTTCCTGAACTGGCACCAGTTGTCTCACTTGGCTGTGCCTGGCATAGTGATGCTTGAGTCCGAATACTTGGCTTATGAGATCATGACGCTCTTTGCGCTGTACTTTGGCACCACCGAGCTTGCGGCCCAGAGTGCCGTGGGATCCATTGCGTCGGTTACTTATATGGTGCCGTTTGCAGTGAGTATAGCCTCGTCTACCCGGATAGCCAACTTCATCGGTGCGCAGAACCTCTACTCGGCCAAACTTTCGGCCAAGACCGGCTTGCTCAGTGGCCTCTTTGTTGCATCCTTGAACTGCTTGGTGCTTCTTACATTTAAGAGACAAATTGCTGGCTTGTTCACCAAAGACCCCGAGGTCACTGAAATGATCGTGTCTCTCTTCACTCCTCTCGTGTCAGTTTTACAGATCTGTGATGGCCTTGCGTCGGTGGCCAGTGGAATTCTCCGGGCCCAAGGACTCCAGAAGGTCGGAGGAATCATCAACTTCTTGGCCTACTATGCCTTTGGCATGCCATTGGCCTTTGTGCTTACCAAAACCACTGACCTCAACTTGTTTGGGTTGTGGATTGGTATTGGCAGTGGGATGTTCCTCATTGGGGTCATTGAAACTTATGTGATTCTCACCTGTGACTGGGATAAGGTGCTACAACAGGCCGGTCTTTTGATCGAGTTTGGGGAGTCTTCAGACGACGACCTCTCATATTAATCTCCTGCTCCTACATCTTTCACCTTACTACATCCACCTTACTACATCGACCTTACTACATCCACCTTACTACATCCACTTCTCACAATTTCTGGTTCCCCAGACTTTCTGATTACTAGTTACATACATTTAGACTACTTTCTGAGGGCTCTTCTGGCTTTCACACCATCTGCCAAGGTCTTCAAAACATCTTTGGTGGCCTCAAAACCAATACAAGCATCAGTGATAGAACATCCGTACTTCAAAGCATTCTTTCCACCTTGCTCAGCTGGAGGTACGTCTTGTCTACCCTCCTCGATGTTGGACTCTATCATCAAACCGCAAATCTCCTCTTCTCCCTCTGCAAGCTGCTTGGCAATATCGGCGGCCACCAAAGGCTGGTTGTTGTGGTTCTTGTTGGAGTTTCCATGCGAACAGTCCACCATGATTCTACGTTCCAACTTGTCGTCGCTGGTGATGCCTGCTTTTCTCAAAGAGGCCTTTGTTTCTTGGATGGACTTGGAGTCGAAGTTGGTACCTTGCTTGCCTCCTCTCAAGATAACGAAACAGTCCTTGTTTCCGTCCGTACCAACAATGGCCACAATGCCCGGCTTGGTGACGCTTAAGAAATGGTGTGGGTGAGAAGCAGCTCTCATGGCATCCACAGCAACACCAAGTGTACCGTCAGTACCGTTTTTGAAGCCCACAGGGAAAGAAAGCCCGGAAGCCAACTCTCTGTGTAACTGAGACTCGGTGGTTCTGGCTCCGATGGCTCCCACACTGAAAATATCCGAGAGGAACTGAGGAGAGATGGTGTCCAACATTTCACCTGCAATGGGCAACTTCTCTGTGAGCTCAACAAACATTTTACGAGCAATTCGAAGACCCTTATTGATCTGGAACGAGCCGTCGATTTCGGGGTCGTTGATCAAACCTTTCCATCCCACGGTAGTTCTGGGCTTCTCGAGGTATGCTCTCATAACAATGTGCAACTCACCCTTGTACTTGTCAGCCTCGGCCTTCAACCTGTTGGCGTAATCAAGAGCTGCAGCAGGGTCATGTATGGAGCATGGACCAATGACAAGAATGAGTCTATCGTCTTCACCGTTCAAGATTTTCACGGTATCTTCTCTTCCATCCTTGATGATGGTTTTGCATGTCTCCGAGAGGGGGTACTCGTGCTGCAACAAGTCAGGAGGACTCAAAGGGTTGTAACCACGGACTAATGTTAGTATTCAACATTAAACTTGAAAACTTGAGTTCGCTAGCTTCGCTCAGTAGCTTAGCCCAGTGGCTTAGCTCAAAAGCTCGGCTCAAAAGCTTGCTATGTGATAACTGATGACATACTTCTCCAGTCCTCCATACGGGATCTGTCGCCAACGTGTTCGTTTTTCAAATACATCACGAGATTTGAATATTCGGAATAAAATGTGTTGAACTCGTATGACAATTGGCGGGGCCGAAAATTTAGACTGCGGTTATATTCAGGAATTTGACCACGTTGAGTGCGCTTTATTAGTCATACTTGAACATCATTTGCTGCGAGCTAGAGCAAAGTGGGGAGTCCATTTTGGGTGGCTGGAAATTAGAAAATTTCATAGAAATCAAATTTCCTTTTATAGATTCTGGAAATCCTGTTTTTGTACTCTTTCAGTGCACTGGTGGATAAATGTAGTGGACAAGAGAGTAATGAACAAGAACGCTGGACAAGAACGTTGGACGCACTAGTTGACGTAATGGATGCAACGCAGTGATAGACGAGCGTTGACGGGTGCAAATCAGAGCTTCTGGAAAAAATAAATGTAGCCGTTCTTGGTCATGTCGTCAGAGTTCGCACCGCACTGGACCACCTTCTCATCGTTGAAAAGAACCCATTCCCTGCGTTGCTTGATGAACACCACGTAGTGTCCTGTATGCGGCGAGGATCCTTTGTGGCAGATCACAGCCTTGAGTTTGTAGTCTGCCAGCGGATTGTTTTCATGTAAAAGCTTGGTTTTCAAGTTGTTTGTTTCCTCTTCGAGGTTGACCACGGGCGCCGAGTCTTGAATGACTCCATCGTCATCGGGGTTACTGAATAACCACTCGACGGCAGCATTGACATTGCCCAGGTTTAAAACAAGTGCCTTTTTGGCTAATTTCTCGCTAAAACCCATGGCAATCAAGTCGTTGATTGCTTCTGGCGAGACGTCACTCGACTTGTTTTCGTTGTGGTTGGGTTCAAAGGGCAGATCAATGTCCGCATCCTCCATGTGCGCAAAAATCCAGTTCATGGCCTCTTCCGAGTTGGAGTTGCCCGTGTTGTAGAGTCCTCTCAAACATCTGGGCTCGCTGAACCCCATGCTTAAAAGCATGCCCATTGCTTCTTGATTAGGTTCAAAGGCTTCCTGGGACTCGGTCTTTTTGGTAGCCACTTCCACTTCTACCTCTGCAAACGTAGGGGCTCTGTAAGCAGAAAGATTGATGTTTTCGGGAACTTTTATTGGGACTTCCCGCTTGACTGGCACCCAGTTCTCCAATGCAATTCTTTGCACGCTCACAATAAGGTTCTGAGGGTATGTCTTGAAGCCCTCTTGTTTAGTGGCATTGCTCACTCCACCACAAGAATCACATTGGTAGTTCTCAATGGTTTCCTCTGCATTGAAGGAACCAAAAGATTCCTCAAGTTGCGTAGGCCTGTATGTCTTGACCCCATTTATTACATCAATGACTTCGCTTGCAATAGGCACAGAAACATTATCCACCAACGAGTCTGTACTGGAGCCAGTATGGCATTTGGTACATATGACTTTGCTGCTGGTCAAGAACTTGAAACTCTCATTCAACGACAAGCCATATTCCTTATCCAATTTATCAAACAAATACAAGAGGAATTCGTTTGCATCCTGTTGCTTGTTGGTCTTGAACTCCATGTGGTCTGCACCAATGAGATTCTTGAAGGTGGAAGGCCGGATACCGGTCTGGTAATCATCGCCCTTGAGCAGGTTGGGCTTAGAATATCTACCAGACCAAAGACCATCATACAACTTGATCATTTGAGACTTGAGGTCGGCAGCAGCATTAGGCACCTTCAAATCAAATTCAAGACCCTCATAAAAGCTCTGATATTCTGGAAACGAGAACAAAGCTTGGAGCACCGAGTTCAAGTAACACGAATTGCCCAAATTCTGCATTCCAGTAAGCCCTGGTCCAAACACAGGCTGCAACTTCTCACCATTCTCACCCTCCAAATTGAACTGCCACGATTTGTTTGTATCCAAATTCATTTCCACCAAGCTTTTCTCCGACTTGACAGCAGAAGTCAAGTCTACTCCAAACGGGAGCAACTTCTTGGCCAAATCCGGCACCTTAACTTCATCGTTACATTTGTAGCAGTAACAATCGCAGCTATCTTCGTTATCGGCCGAAAGCGAGCCGAGTTTCACTGCAACATGGTGGCTTGAGGAAGTAGCATGAGCAAGAGCATGGGAGTTACCTTTCAACGAAGACCCAAACTGTTCACGGCCACAGGCAACGGTGCCACAGCTCAAACAGATCCATAAATTCTCCGTGAGATCACACAAACTGCACTTTGTCAAGTCAGGTTTTTCGGTGGCCACACTTTCAATGTATAGAGAGTGCTCACAGGGAAATACCTCTTGTTCCCAAGCCTTGATGTCATCGTTAAAGCTGGCAGAATTTGCGTTAATAAGATCGTGAGCAAGTTTCTGGACCCGATCCGAAGTCTGGTCAATGGCCACCAGTTCATCTTTAGGCGCAACATACACCAGGTAAGACACATTGTAGATGTCCGGGTCCTTCTGTTCTACAATCTCCAACTTGGGTACCTTCAGCAGACGATCAGTAAGCTCACGTTCCTCCAAGCTCTTCAATTTCTTGGAGATGTTCACGAACAAAGGGTGTCTCTTGAGCGAATAGTGCTCCATGGTGTAGTTCTTGTGAGCAGCTCTGGAAAAGGCCTGGAAACAGCTCATACACACGTCCAATCCCAAATCGTTGTTTTCAGCCGTATCAAATGAGTACATACACTCATCTTTATAGATTTTGATGGACCCATCGATGGAGGGAAGGCTGGAGCCTGCGGTGGAGATGAATTCGACAATAGACATGGTCTTATATGCTTCAGTCAGATTAGTATGTAGATTCACACAATATGGGAAATCTGTAGCTGTGCTGTGAATAGAATTGTAAGTATGTCACTGATTCACTATGTCACTAATTAGATCCTAGACACTTTTTGGTTTCACTGGATGTTTGTTGTTCACTGTATCACTATGCAATACACTATATAGTGATCTATAGATCTGTGATAGATGAGAAAGGTTCCGCGCGCAGCGAGCCATTTCGCACCCACTTGCTCCGCCAGATAATTTGCACCACTTGTCTTCTACCTTCAAAGCCTAGCTTTTTTGTTACTAACCTCTTGCTTTGATTATAAAATTATCAGATTGAATACTATGGATTTTGTTTCTGCACTTTACTTTTCCAGCTGGTCTGTTTATGAACCTAAACACTTTGTGCTGGATCTCCCGGCTAATCAGCTAAGCCATGTGTTTTATGCCTTCATGAAAATCGATGCCAGTTCTGGAAATGTGTCTGTTTCTGATCAATGGGGTGATGTGGATATGCCCATGCCGGATGGATGTACTGGCTCCTTGGCTTCATTGCAGGCTTTGAAAAAGAGATGTCCTTGGTTGAGGTCGGTCATGTCTATAGGAGGCTGGGGAACCCACGAGGCATTTGCGCAGGTTGCTTCTGATCAGAAGAAATTGGCCAATTTTGTTTCTTCATCTATGAATTTAGTGTCACAATATGGTTTCGACGGTATTGACATAGACTGGGAGTACCCAGAAAACGATAGACAAGCATTGCAGTTGGTAGACATGCTTCGCGTGCTTAGGTCCAACTTGCACCCGGCCATGGTACTTAGTGTGGCAGCCCCTGGAACTTTCGAAAAGATTTCGGTGCTTAGAGTAAGGGAAATGGACCAGTACCTCACGTTCTGGAATGTCATGTGCTACGACTTTTCTGGTGAGTGGTCCGAACACACGGAACACCACTCCAACCTCTACTCGAATGGAGCCAATGGCTTTTCGGCCGATTCAGCCATTAAAGAGTACTTGGCCCGAGGAGTGTCTGCATCCAAGTTGGTTTTAGGCATGCCCATGTACGGGCGGTCGTTCCATAAGCCCAGCCACTTGGGACCTCGGGCCAAGTTCTCCAAAAAGTCATCGGACGGTATCGTGGACTACTGCAAATTACACGGAACCCCCACATACGACAACAACAGCGTGGGAGCCTTCATATACGACGACAAAAAGAAGGATCTCATATTCTATGACAGTGTCCAATGTGCGCAGAAAAAGGCCCAGTATGTTCGGAGCATGGGCTTGCGAGGAGGGTTCTGGTGGGACTCGAAAGGCGACTCCAAAACATGCCTGCTTCTCACCGCGTTCTTAGACGAGCTTAGGCAATGAAAGGCGAGGAGAGCGCTAGCTTTATAATATCGAGTCCATTCTGGCGAAGACGCTCAAAACGCCTGCAATAAGCTCTAGAGTAAGCTCACTATGCTGCTCAGTTTCGGCATCCACCTCCTGCTTCAAATTAATGCCAAGGCCCAAAGGGCTTGGGGTGTTTTTATATGGGAACTCACTATAGTCGTTCACTAGCTCATCTGCACGTGCAAAGGCCCGGTCCCGCTTATCGTAGTTCAACAGCAACAAGACATTTTCCAACACATTGGCCGCGTATGCTGCACATACCAACGAAATGGTTCTTAAGTGGCGGAACGAGGTGTCGGCCAGGAACTGATCGTTACTCAACGAATCCAAGTCCACGGATTTCTGGGTCAAAGTGCTCAACACTCTGCTTCGAATGTATTCTTTCGACATCTTATCCGCAATGGGGTGCGTGGCCATGTCGAATAAAAAGAAGTTTTTCCTCTCTGTTCTCAAAATACCCTTATCAACCAAACCCTTGGCCAAACGTTCTCTGACCTGCTTCAATTGGTAGTTGATCTTCATTAAGTTCCATGTTTCTCCGGACAACAAATCGATCCAATTGGACACGGACAAATGACCCTCATCGTTCTTCATGATCTTCAATGCCTCATCTAGCAACACCTCACCAGTAGGTTCAGTATCAATGACCTCCACGAGACGGTCCGACAACTCGAACCGACGTCTGGCTGGATCATTGACAAGCGTGATCTTTCCACGGAAGGCCAACTCCAACAAAATACATCCGCGGAGGGCATATGAGATGTTATCGTTCCAGAACGATAAATAGCCTTCCTTGTCTTTTAAACCCATCAACAAGACCTCCTCCATCAATGTCAAAAACGGCACCTTCAAAGTATGGTGGTCAGCGATATCACGAGCATCGATGCCGATCTTGTGGGAATTGTTTGCATGGGAATCCTCGTCGAAAGAGCCCGAGTTTCGCGATGTGGTTGCTGCAGCCGGTTTGGCCCCGCGACGTTTCTGCAACACTGACGACGACATTGTAGCTGAAGTAGTGATGTGGGGTGGATTAGTGATGGCTGGAGAAGTGGGTGATTTGCTGGGGTAGTGTGACTCTAGACGAATTTTTTCGCGCACGACACGAGGCTGAGGTTGGGCCCAACACCCACCAGAGGACAGAGGATGGTCTACTCAATTGAGTAGAACCTTAGTTTCATAAAGATAAAATTGAAACCGGAGAGAATCTTTAATAGATCCTGAATTACGGGAATTGTAGTTTATGGGAATTGGTACTTCATTGAGTGGTGGTGGTTAATGGTAAGTCCAGAAGCAATAGTACGTGACCAATTAGGTCCAAAAACGTGGGCCAAGCCAATCACGTGTAATTAGCTGTTTGGTGTTGGGCAGCAGTCTTTACTTTTGTTTATGATGATTTCGATGATTCAGCAGTGTAGAGCTGGTGTTGTGTAGAGTTGGTGTTGTATAGAGTTAGTGTAGTGGAGTATATCACAGTATAGTATTGTATAGTGTGCAGTCATACACACAACAGTTGGATAAGTGTGAAGTAGTATTAACATACTACTATATATAGGGTCACTATCTATGATTAATGCA
Source organism: Metschnikowia lochheadii (assembly GCA_002370915.1). Classification (NCBI taxonomy): domain Eukaryota; kingdom Fungi; phylum Ascomycota; class Pichiomycetes; order Serinales; family Metschnikowiaceae; genus Metschnikowia; species Metschnikowia lochheadii. The sequence goes on along the minus strand of NLAW01001749.1, from coordinate 118,574 downwards.
TCTGCTTATTACAGTCTAGTATAGTGTGGTATAGTGTGGTATAGTACAGAATATAGTGTAGTGTTAGAACCGCCATGGGTAGACACACTACCCATCGGTAAGTTAGGGCCCTGACTATGAAGGTATTATGAAGCCTCTCAGTCTGAATATTGTTGCAATGGTGATACGGCGTTTGGTCATCAGAGCACTTCGTGCATAGATGAACCCTTTTGAATATTCCAGAACAATCCTTACCATTGTTCTGGTGGAGAGTTTTTCGGTCACACGTTTCTCTCAAAGTTCTATAAGCCACTCCGGTTCCTCTCCTTGAGGAACCATCAACGAATATAAGAGTTTAGGTCAACACACGGTATAAAGAACATAACAAAGAGTACATGTATATGGTATATTTAGACATTTTCAGTTTGTAGATCAGTGTATAGTAGTACAATCTGTAGAGTATTCATAAGTCAATTTTCTAGACTCAGTAGGGTATGTTAGATACTGTTAGACTCCGGTTACGTCAGGTACTCTGGTTACTATGTTCATTCGCCGATGATTCCTCCAAGGGAGGAATCTGAGGTGTTTATATAGTGGTGCGTGAGGCTCAGCTCGACAACAATAGCGATGAGCGCTGGGGCGCGGCGTCTTGAAGTAGCCATTGTTAAGATTAGACAGAATAGGCTTTAAAATACCTCAATAGGTAGGGCACTACCTATGGTGGATCTAACAGATACATTGTCTAGTGTATAGTATAGTATTGTATAGTGTAGTATTGTATATTGTAGTATTGTATATTGTAGTATTGTATATTGTAGTATTGTATAGTATTGTATAGTATTGTATTGTATTGTCTATAGTAGTGTCAGCTCCGATACAGATTGCATGACCCATCCGGTATTTGAACCTATTATTACTGATCGGTTGCTAGACACTCTTTTTTGGTTACTATCTCTTTTGGGTATGGCCAGCAGCATAAGCTAAAAAGCCGCCCGGCAGTTACGCTGAGAGCCGCCAAGCAGCGATCAACGATGGCCTGACTATGTGATCGCTGTCAACTATTTAAATATCATCAAGAAACAAAGGTAAATTAGTAAATTAGTACCTGAAAGTTACACAAGATTCATATAGTGTGTGTGCATTTAATCTGTAGAGTTGGGAACAATCTATAGTGCGTAGTCTACCCTATGGGTTATAGTGCACAGTGTAGTATGGTTTATACGGTGTAATACTGTCTGAGTAGTACAGTAATATAGTAGTATAAGGTATTTAATTCTCACTCTAGCTTCAGAACCTATCAAGTACAATAGTCGTATACAGTGTTTTTCAAAACTATTCAAACCAGTGCGGCAGTATGATTCAAACCACCGACAAAAAGTTTCGTACCCCTTCGCACAATCTTACAAACCAAATTTGCGTAGTCTTTGGTTTGAAACATGTTGTCGCGGTGGTTTGAATCATTTTGTCGCACTAGTTTGAATACTTTTGTCGCGGTGGTTTGAATAGTATCGAAAAACACTGTACTGGCAGTTCTAGAGGACACACTGGAGTAGCTGTCCACAGATGTACTACAGTTTAAGTTATAGTGTATAATAGATATTAAAGTTAATGAGCGCGCAATAGGGTATGGCGCAGGGTATAATGTAGTGTACAGTGTAATAGTACGAGGCAGTAGAGTTCAGAATACTGGGTATAAATCTGTGATAATAGTGTCCATTAATATAGTAAAGTATAGTACAGTATAGTACAGTATAGTATAGTGTAGTGTTGTAATATGGTACAGTATAGTATAGTGTAGTGTTGTAATATGGTACAGTATAGTATAGTATAGTATAGAACACTGACATATAGAGTAGACTACAATAACATTAGTGTAGAGGCTGTAGTGAGCACTACAATGTAAAGTAAGGAACAGATGCGCGTCTCAATTCCGTTGGCCATACAGACAAGCCTAGGACACCAGGTACTAATAATTATTACTATACAGAAAAATACTATACAGAAAATCGGTAATTATTCGGTCCTGTATTTCTGTAGACCCAAATTTCTAACACCACAGATTATCCTAATACATATTCCTACCCTCATACTAAATATCCATAGGTTTGGGTATATGGCTGGGTACGCACTAGTTAAGCCGGTGCTGCGTGTACTATATATGTACTGCATCAGAAACACCATCATTCCACAAAGCATTCACTCTTTCCACCCTCTACTCTTTCCACTCCTTCACTTTCACACATCACTCTTTAACACACGACTGCATCTCCAGCAGTTAAGTCCTCCAGTGTATAGAGTGATTGTATACGATCATCAAGGAATCAGTTGAGGCCAAATTTCCATTCCCAGCAGCTCATAGTACTATAGTGCTTACTAGCGTCATACTTCCAGCTTAAGCCTCTTCAGCTAGCTGAGTACTTTACTATAGTGTGTTGTCATACCATTTGGACATCCAGATCAAATCACTCCTATTATAGTACTATTATTATACCTACCAGTGCTGGTGACTCCTATACTGCTTACTTGTACTTACTTAACCATCTGGTGTTGACACATGTCCAGGAACCTTTCGCTAGACGGCTTGTCCTTCTCTAATGACTCTGGAACATTGGACCCCGCCGAGGACTTTGTGTCGTTTCCCACGTTACCGGACCCGGAGGTGGTAGCCAATCGCTCCATCTCCAATATGCTCCAGAAGACTCTACGCAAAGTCACTAACAATGCCTCCAACTTGGTGCACAGCTACACGTCTCCCGGAAATGACCATGCTCCTAATAATGGTGACATCATTGAATCCCAGTCCATATATAACCCGGACGTTGAGGTCGCCGATACCAAGACTGTAGATGTACCCGAAGTCCCGGAATCTGCACCTGCTGCTACTGCTGTTGCTTCTGCAGCTACTGCTCGAGATCCTCCCAAAAAAGATGTTAAGGAATTGGGTCTTCTACCAATGCCTGGAACTCCGGCCCTTTTATCTCCGTCAGACCTTAAGTCTCCTCCGGTGCAACAGATCCTGGAGCCTGTCATTGGTCCACATGCCACAGCTACACCCTCGGATGCTTATCCACGGGTGATCTCCGATAAACGGTTCCTTACCATTTCCACCGTGCAATATGCACCTCAAGCTCCATCTGCCATCAACAAAAGCGATGTGACGGTAGTCAACACCGAGTCTGCTGCTGCTCCAAGCACTCCTCTTGTTGACCATACGGCGAAACAGCCCGATAGCGGACCGGAACTTGTCAATCTACAGCTCCACCATTCGTCCAAGACTAAACCTCTTATGGTGGATAAGCTCAAGAACCAAATCTCATCCATCTTCAACAACTTACCCAACGATATTGAGGTTTCGGACGACGACTCGGCTTCTGAACCTGAAACCACTGATATCGATAGCATTCCTGCACCACGGTCCAAGTCTGGCTCTGTTTCCAGCAAATCCAAAGTCTCCAAGCAAAGCCAGCCTCGCCTCCCCAGGACCCCTCCTCATCTGCATGCTGTAGTGACAAATCCACTCACACGGAAAATCTCCGCTAACTTATCTTCAGCCTTCATCGATGGTGCCAAGCTGATCATGACCACGAATTTGATTACCAAGTCTACCACTGGTTCATCCAAGGCAGGTTCACTTGTGGAGAACAAAAAAAAAAAGAAGAAGAAGAGACCCCACCGATTGTCGGATAATCCGCTTAAAAGTGGAGGCATCGCAAAACATTATTGGATGAACGATTCATTTGTTAGCGATTGTCTTAACTGCTTCAAGCCGTTCACCGCGTTCAGACGAAAACACCACTGCAGGTTCTGTGGGCAGATTTTCTGTGCAGATTGCACCATTTTCATTTCTTATAGCCACTACAAAGACCAAAGGCTGGGTGTTGGTGCAGGCAAAGATATCAAGTCCTACAAGGATAAGTTGCGCGTGTGCAAGCCATGTTATTGTGATGTCATTGTCTACCTCAGTGACGATAGTCTGGAGTCGTCATCGGAAGAGGAGGAGGAAGCCGTGTCCAATACAACGGCAGAACTCAGTGATTTCGAGGATAATGCTCATGCACTGGTGCAATCGTTAACGCGATTAAGATCTTACTCGTTGAACTCTCTGAAAGACGCTGCTTTTGAATCTCCTTTGCTGTCCACCCGAAAAAACCTCCAACCCGATGAGTTGAAATCGGATGCAACGTCTAGTATGGACTTCAATAGCCAAAGAAGCCCAGATGCTTTCTCCCATAGACACCCTCCTCAGATGGCTATACCTACCACGCGAACTGGAGAAGCCGTGGAAATTCCTGCTTCCAAGTATGGACATGGAAGTCTTCCCAAAGGCCTGCTAGTATTGAGCCCTGCAAGGCCGGCCATGCATCAGAACATGACATATGCAAAGCAAGATTCCTTGAACTGGTACTACCCCAAAAGAGCTGCTTCGGTCAGCTCAGATTTGGGGCAATCCAGCAACTACCCCAATTTGGAAAACTTCAGCTCCATCTATAAGGCTGTGGTTAATAACCGGTATTCGCGGATTCCGTCTTCAGAACGGCTCAAGCCCACTCTCATCCGGTCCGAAGATGAGGGAGTTCTTGAACCAGAAGAGGATTTTGAAAGTGAAAACGAGGATGAGAACGTTATGTCGTTGTATGCATCTTTAAACCACGAAAACCCTTCAAGTTTGGGGTCCAGGCCTCACAACCCACTCGCTGTGTCTATGACTGGTGTGCCTACACTTTCAGAATTCCCAGCAATGAGTGGGAAATACATTCCAGCGAATTTGAGCCAGGAAATTGCCATGAAGCGCTTTGAGTTTAAACCCATTGACTCGTTTTCCGATGCTACCATTAACGAGAACAAGCAACGGTCCAACTACCGGTCCAACGAAAGAGCCAAGGCTTCGCTTCGAAGAATCAAAGACCGTCGCATCCATAAGCTGGGCAAAAGAGGCTATGGGGGCACTTTACCTATTGCAGGCAATACTTCGTCTCTTGACGGAAGTGTGTCGAGTCCCTTTAACACGCCTCTTTCCACCACGCCACTTTTGTTTGCCCGCAAGTTTTCTGATCCATTCCTTACTCCTAGAGCAAAGGACACAACCTTAAAGGAGCTTCTGCGCACTACTACAGATACACCTTCTCTTGGCATTCCAGATGAGACCCTAGCAATGCCTGCAGAAAGAATGCCTTCTGACAACAGTCACCTGGAAAAACAAGACTGGCGCACTAACCCAATGGAAGAAGATCCCATGACGGTTTCCTACAATATGAACATCAATAAGATGATCAGACAATGTCTTGCAGATTGTGACATAAAGAACCCTGAGGAACAGGACCGCTGGGCCCGAGTATTCCGGTCTATTTTCAGCAACATCGAACACTTGAAGGTCATTGATACTCTTGATGTGAAGCAATACATCAAGATCAAGAAGATCTTAGGTGGTTCCATTGAAGACACCAAAAAATTGGACGGGCTTTTCATTACCAAAAACATTGACTCCAAGAGAATGCGCGATCTGATCGATAACCCCAAAATAGCACTTCTTGTTTTCCCCCTCGAATACTTGAAGCAAAAAGAGCAGTTCATTAGTTTGAGAATCGTTCAATCTCAGCAGTCAATGTATATATCCAACTTGGTTTCGCGGTTGATCTCTCTTGAGCCCGATATCTTGATTGTGGGTGATACCGTTTGTGGGTTGGCGGAGAAACTTTTGGAGGAGGCCAATATAACGGTAATCTCCAATGTCAAGCCGCAGGTCATTGAAAGAATCTCGCGGTATACTAAAGGCGACATTCTCCAATCTGTGAATGACTTGTTCTTCAAAAAAGGAACCTTGGGCACCTGTGAAAAGTTCGAGGTCAAGAAGTTTGTTTACAAAGATGTGGTCAAGACGTATGCGTATTTCTTGGGAAGTCAGTTGGAATCGGGTTTCACCATATGCTTGCGAGGCGGCGATGAGGAATATTTGAGTAGTGCCAAATACGCCGTGGAGTCTCTTATTCCTGGTGTGTTCAACTCGAGATTTGAAAAGAGTTTCTTCCATGATTTTGACCTCACCATCTCCAAGGATCGGGAGGTTCTGCATCTGGACATGTTCCAGGGCACTCTCGAGGTCGACAATACAAACGATCAGAAAGCCATTTGTGTGAAGCTGCTCAAACAAAATGGAGTCACCAATTACTTGGAACTCTTCAACGAGAGAATCTTAAACTTCTCTCCCTCGGTGGAGTACCCGTTGCCAAGTGCTCTCAACAATGTGATCACTTCATTTAAGAACTTCGTCGGGATTTTTGAGTTCAATAAGCAATTGCAACTTATAGAAACTCAGGATGAGATCCGGTCCGAATGGTTTGATAAGTTGCAGTTCAATTTGAGCCTTGACCGGTTCATTGATAAAGGCGATATTATTCAAACACTCAAGTTTGTGAGTCAAGACTTGCTTAACTTCCATCTCCAAGAGTTCCACTTTAGAAGCAGAATCTGGATCAACTGCCTGAAGTATACCATTTACCAATTATACCCCATCTTCCATAAGAGTATCAACTTCTTGCATTCCAGAATCTCAATCAAACACGCCACTCCTTGCTATGGACCAATGGTTGTTGCGGTGGATTATTACTCAGACAATGATAAGTGTCTAGGGGTGTTCTTGGACCAGATTTTGCAGGAGTCCAATAAATCTTGTGATGAATGTGGTGACCTCCTACTCAACCACTACAATACCTATGCGCATGGAAATGCCAAAATCGATTTGATTGTGGAGAAAATTGAAGATATGAACGACCTGCCCAAGGAGAAGAAGCAGAGGATCATGTGGAGCTACTGCCCTCAATGCAACATTTCCACACCCATCAAGGCCATGAGTAACGAGACCTATTTTCTATCTCTAGGCAAATTCCTCGAGCTCAACTTCTTGTCCAAGAATACACAGGTCAATGGCACCTGTCCCCACGACTTCAACAAAGAGCACATCAAGTACTTTGGGTTCAATGGCTACTACATTCGGATGGAGAGCTCCAAAATTGATACGTACGAGGTGGTGGTTCCGAAGACAAAGCTTGAGTTCATGGTGTTGACGGATGTGGAGCTGAAGATCTCCACCAGAGAGCATATACAAGAGTCGTCGTCGAAGTTCTTCAAGAGTGTTTCCAAAAGGCTCAATAGAGTCAAGGTTGATACCTCAGACCAGGCTGAAGCAGGACACCAAAGGGTGGAGGAGTTGAAGCAACGGCTCAAGACACAAGAGGAATACATCTCGCAGAAAACCATCAATATCTACGAGGCCACGATTCCTACCAACTACTTATCGTTGAATGTGATCAATCGTGACATACAGGAATTGGGAGTTGCATGGGATAAGGAGTTCAATGACTTCGAAAACATGTTTTTGCCCACGGAGAATGAAATAAACAAGATCACACAATTCCACTTGAGAAACTTCTTGATGGACACTTTGGATACAGAGCTGAAACAGGACAAGGATATGTCACGCGAGCAAGAAGCGGAGGTGAACCACGAACCTAAAAAGGATGAGCCCAAAAACGTATCTTCTGACCTTGGAGAAAAAGTGGTCACCACTCCTACAAGAAGAATCCCCTCGGCCATTATAGGTGACAAGATCATGCAGATCCAACAGTCGCTTGAGGAGGACCAGAACAAGCACTTTCTCAAGTCGCCATCTAAGATGAAGTCCGATTCTCTCATGGACTTCAACTTTGCTGATTACAACAAGACGCATGCGCCAAAGAGAGTTCTGGATTTGACCAACTACTTTAACCAAATGACGTTGGAGTTTCAGAAGCAGAGGGAAAAGGTGCTTGAGAACCAGACCAATAAGTACAAGGCTGTGCCCATTGTCAACTCTCAGCCCATAGTGGAGATCTACGACAACATCGAGGACGTAGTTGATGTGGAAAACAAACAGACATCCAAACTTAATTTATCAGAGGAAAGCAGCGAGAATACTCTGCAGAACAACGTGGATGTTGACCAGGCTAAGAAACAAGTGCTTACAGACCTCAAGAATAAGGATGTGATGAAGAGTAAGATTGACATTCCCCAACCGGAAAAGAATTCGCTTCTCAAGTCGTTGACCAATTTTTGGGCTGACCGCTCTGCTACCCTCTGGGAACCTTTGGAGTACCCATTAGATTTTACAGAGCACACATTTGCCGACTCGGATGTGATTGTGCGTGAAGATGAGCCCAGTTCGTTGGTGGCTTTCTGTTTGTCTACAGCCGACTACAAGCAAAAGGTGATGGGAATGGCCACCAATTTTTTTGCCGATGATGATACCAGTGAAAACATGGAGCTGAATGAGCAGTTCCGCAAGAAGAGCCATCACTTCACCAAGATCGAGAAGAAGTTCAAGAAGAGATCCGACAAGAACCCCAGCCAGCAGGGCGATTTGGAGAGTATCATGACTAAACCCAAGTTCAACCACTTGAAGTATCAGTTTACGGATGGCAGTACTGAAATGTCATGCAAGATCTTCTATAGTGAGCAGTTTGATGCCTTCAGAAGGGCATGTGGAGTGGATGAGCTGTTCGTCCAAAGTCTCTCGAGATGTATCAAGTGGAACTCCACCGGAGGTAAAAGTGGGTCTAACTTCCTTAAGACCTTGGACAACAGGTACATTGTTAAGGAGTTGTCTAAATCGGAGTTGGAGTCGTTTGTCTCCATTGCACCGTTCTACTTCAGATACATTTCGCAGTCGACGTTCAATACGTTGACCACAGCCATTGCCAAGATCTTTGGGTTCTACCAGGTGGAGTTTAAGAACTCCATGAATGGTAAGACATTTAAGATGGATTTCTTGATCATGGAGAATCTCTTCTACAACCGCAAGACCACGCGGATCTTTGACTTGAAGGGATCCATGCGTAATCGGCACGTCAAGCAGACCGGAAAGGAAAACGAGGTGCTCTTGGATGAGAACATGATCGAGTACATCTACGAGAGTCCTGTTTTCGTCAAGGAACAGCTGAAGAAGCTCTTGAAGGGTTCTTTGTTCAATGACACCGCATTCCTTTCGGCCATGGACGTCATGGACTACTCGTTGGTGATTGGAATCGACGATGCTGCAGGGAAGTTATATGTGGGAATCATCGACTGGCTCCGGACATTTACGTGGGACAAGAAGGTGGAAAACTGGGTCAAGGGTAATAGTTTGGTGGGCAAAAAGGGCAAAGACCCTACGATTGTCACGCCCAAACAATACCGAATCCGGTTCCGCGAGGCCATGGACCGGTACATTCTTGAGGTGCCTGATATCTGGTACGAGGGCTCCAAGTAACATGATTTATCAGTCCATGTTACAGGTTAATCTCTGAGATCATTACACTAGTGGTCACCAAGTATCAACTATCATAGTAATGATAAGAGTAAAAAAGAATGGAAAAAAGTAAGAATCATAATGATATGAGTAGTAGTAGTAGTAGTACATTGTGATGGCATTAGTCATACAGTACTGTGATGTAACAGTCATGGTGTGGTGTCATAGTAATAGTCACACCACAATGTCTGTTAGATCCACAATAGGTAGAATACTACCTATAGATACACTATGGAGCCTACGATGTCCGATTCTAGTAGTGTCGACTACAGATGCCGTGTCACGGCATGTGATCGTTGACAACTCGTGAATCCGAGGCCCCTTTTGCACATGCCAGAACGATACTTCCATTGTTCTGGTGGAGAGTTTTTCGGTACCACGTTTCTCTCAGAGTATATAAGCCACCCCGGTTCCTCTCTTTGAGGGACCATCAACGAATATAAGAGTTTAGGCATAAATGTATTAAAGAACATAACAATGTCACAGTAATAGTCATACTAAAATGACACAGTGATGGCCATACTAATAGTCATACTAGAAGATCATATCATACTGTATGTTACATAATCAATTCTATAGTAAAATACATGTCTCATCCTAGCCGTAGTGTAGTATCATATAGAGTGATGAGTTTCATGAGGCTTGCCGAGACCGGGAAAAAATAACCCACGCATGCTGGATAGGGGTCCAGGCATGGTCTAAATTAGCAGACGTGCGGCGCAGGCAGTTCAGTGCACCAAGACTATAAATCATCAGCCCCTCAAGTCTAGAATTCCATATTTCCCAGACCCAGATTTGAAACCCGTTTCTTGTCACTCGTTTTAGTTCATCTTCTCAGTGCCCTGTTCAATTGGATGTTTCATCTTGTCACACTCTGATACACCATGCGCGTCGGCTATTGACCACTAATTATCTACACGACGTCCGCAGGCCCAGCAGAGTTAGACAATGGAGATAAGAGGAGAAGTTATACTGGGAAGTGCTTTTTGTGTTAGCTTTGTGTTAGCTTTGTGTTAGCTTTGTGTTTGTGTTTGTGTTTGTGTTGATTTTGTGTTGATTTTGTGTTGATTTTGTGTTTGTGGCTGGAATCTCTGAAAGCTCCAAAGTTATATAAGTCCCCACAAGTTCCCCTTTTTTTTTTGTTTCTAGCTCTATGGTTTCCTTGTGTGGCTTGAAGCAAGCCTTTTCCGGCGTCGCGAAATTCTGGCGCGCTGTGTGCATAAGATTCTGACATCAATGGAAGAGGTGCGGCTCGCTTCATACCGAAAACAAAGGCCATCCACGGGCCATTGAGACCAATACAAAGGCATGAGTTTTTTTGTTGTTTTTTTTTGGTATTCTTGACAATGGGCGAATGTTTTTTCTATCTGCAGGATGTTTCAAACCCAGCGATGGACCAAATAAATTTCATAATCCTCCTACAATTTTCAACTGGGCCCCGAATGAAGCCCTTGAACCCGTCGACCTTTACCCGTACACCCGTGCACCGCCTATCGGTGCGGGTCGCTGCAAGTAAACGGAGCCACGCCCTAGGAGGAATGAGCACCACCAGTGCGCAGCCGCGCGTGCCCCATATCGAGCATTTTCAGCATTAGCCTTTTGAATTAGACACTACGGCTATTTTTCTATCCTGAGCACCATCTTCAATTTTTCTTGGTTTAGCCTGGTTTTAGTCTGGTTATAGCTGGGACTTTTGTCGTGATTTACAAGTCTATTTTCTGGCTACTCAAATTACTTTGATCTTCCAACCGCCTTGTTACCAGAAAGTTTCTTATTATAGATTATTCTTTCTGTTGAAATAGTTCCTGTTATTGAATTGATCCGGATTTGATCCACTTGAATTCTTGCAATAAACTGGCTTGACTTTTGAATACTGCCTTTCAATCACCAATCGAACAATTGAACTGTCCAACCCAGTCCGCTCCTTTTTGGCTCTTTTTTTTTTTTGCTTCACTCAGCCCCTTTCCAAGCTGATCCACTTAACAAAGAGACCCCTTATTTTTTTAAGCCTTGAAGTCCGCCATGCGAAATCCCATTCTAGCTGCCTTTTCTTCGCTATTATTGCTCGTGGCCTTGGTGTTTTTGGTGCTATCTTTGGTGTCAGTGCCCATAGCCCAGAGCCTTCATTTGGCATCCACTGGTTCAAACACTTATGGCATTTTTGGCTCCTGTGAGGATTCCACTTGTCTGCAACCTACATATCCCATCGATGTGAGTTCCATTACCGATGGGCTCTTGCTGTCGGATACTAGAAAGACGTTGGTCAAGACCTTTATTGTGGCTCCGATAGCTGCAGGGTTCGTGTTTTTTGCCTTCTTCTTTACCTTTCTCTCGGTCTGCATGGCTGCGAGCGTAGTCAAGATCTTGTCGCTTATCTTGAGCATTGTGGCTGCTATACTGACCACCTTGATTGGCGTGTTGGTGATTCTCGTCTACTACCCCCATGTTGAGTGGTTGGCCTGGCTCCAGATAGTGGCTGCTGGCCTCTGTCTCATCTCGCTTCCTTTGCTGTACCTCTCCATTGGTGTTAACCTGTCTGAGGATGAGGACTCTGAGGAGGACTCCATGGAACAAATGAAGTTTGGCAAGTTCAAAGATGGTAAGACCTTCAATATGCCTGAGAAGAGCGGCCTCATGGATAAGCTGTTTGACTTTACCGATGACGAGCACTCCAAGGACTATGGTTACCGTGGTCCAGTGGCTACACCGAAGCATACCTTTGGACCTCTGGCTCAGTTGTTACAGCTGCCCAACTCCAGTTTCCTGGAGTCTAGGCCCAAGCAGCCAAGCGACGTGACCAGAAATAACCTTCCTCCTCGCAATGTCCAGAACTACCCCAGTTTGAACCAAGGCCCAGGCCTGCCTGTCTCTGCCAGAAGGCAAATGGCCCCTACGTTCCATGCTAGTGCAGGCACTCCTTCTTATGCCGAGTCGCCATTGGCCGCCAAGGCTCCTTATCCTCCCGCAGATAGAACGTCTGCAATTTTCAACTCAGTCAACTATGGTGTTTTCGACCATCACCCCAATGTGGAGGGCCACCAGCCTTTCACTGAGATGCCAGACCACCTGGACGACAATGACCGCAACTCCTTGTCTTCCGACAGACATCTTGACTCGGACGAGGAGTCCGACTTCACCAGTGTTTCCCAGAGACCCCCCAATGTCATGTACACGTCTCCCAAAGCACACCAATACTACGACCCTAGCGGCCCTTCACACAATTACCAGCAAGGTTACCAGCAAGGTTACCAACAGGGCTACCAGCCACAGCCGCCTGGGCCTCAAAATTATCCCAACATGTCACACTATCTGCCCTCAAATGTTAACCAGGAGAGATATCACCGGCCACCACAGAATGCGTACCCTCCATTCCAGCCTAGCCAGCCTCAGCCTCCTCGGCCCAGCAACCGCCCTACGATATCCGATAATGCTTTAAACAACAACCCGGACTTTTCCTTGGGCTTCAATAACAGAAGGAAAACGGGTGCTCCTCGCAGAGGTGGCTTCCAGCCTGTTGCCAGAGCAGGACCTGGCCGGGCTGGTGCTCGCGACGGGCCCTATATGTTTTAAAAAGGTTACGGTATTTAAGAGCTAGTGCTCAACAGGATTCTAATCGTGGGCCTCTTAGGATAGGCTTTTTAATGATGCTTTTCGGTGTGTGGTTACAACTACTTATAATACATGCATCGCTCAGCTCATATGATCATTTCAACCTTTGGAACTTTCTCCGGTACGGGTCGCAGGTCCGCAGGCACATCTGAATCGGGGCCAGCCACGGGGTCTACCTTGGAGTCTGGAGAATGTGAGTCCAGACCCGAGCCTGTGCTTGGTTCATGCACCACGGTGGTCTTCCCCGAAGGCCTCACCACAACCACGATGAATAATGCCAACACAACAAGGCACAATAGAAAGATGATTTTGCACTTTGTAGTTCTTTTTTGGTAGCCCTGGGCCTTGATCAATTCTTTATCAGAAGACTTCAAGTCCTCTGCGGCACGTGATAAGTTATAGTCCACGCGGTCCAACATACTGCCCTGATCCACCACCAAGCCCTCCATTTCCTTGAAGATAGTGGAGATTTCTAAAATACCCATGGCAAGCTTGGAGATCTCACGCTCACGTGATGCCATAAGAGTTGAGTCCGGTGATTTTTGAAGCTGTTGTTGCGCTTGTTGTAGAGCCGACTTCGAGTAGTCTTCAATGTCGCGGGAATCCTCCTCGGCCAAGAGCTGTGCCTGCAGAGACAGCGTAGGAGGTGGAGACGATAAGAGAAGATCAGTTTCGTCCTCGTCCTCGTCATCCTTCAAAAATTTGATATAGTTGTTTTGCAAGTTGCGGAACACAAGCGAGCTGTCTTGGATCTTTAAGGCATAAGTCTTCTTATAGTTGGCAATGATCATGAGCTCATCAGGAGTATAGTTCAAATTAAGGCGCAGGTGGTTTTTCTCGAGAAACTCGAACTTTTTGATTAAAACATAACACGCTTCGAACACCTTGGTGATGGAGTAGTTCAAGTCGTCGATGGTGCGCTCCAAGGCTTGCTTATCGTTATCTCGAGCAATCAATAATTTCTTGTACATCAGACTCAACTCAGTTGTTTTCAGTTTTATTTGTAGGAGATTTTGATCTAGTGACGAGGAGATCTCGAAGATGGACGGAGCCAATGGCTTCATCTCGATATCCTCGTGATCCTTATACTTGCGGGCCGTCAGCTTGGGCCCCACGGTCTTCCTCGAATACATGAGGCCCTCCTCCTCCTCGGCAATATTCGTGAAGCGAGCATGTGATTGATTGGCTCGGGGAATGGTGCGCCGATATGAGAGGTATAGGTTGGTCCGGTCACGAAACATGGTGGTGGAACAGACGAGTGATGTGGAGTTAACGTGGAGCACGCACGGCAGTGTGCAGGCTCAGCAACAAGATCAGAGCTACTCCACTTTAAAAATACGTGCTGAATATTTTAGAGGTTTTAGGGGGGGTAGTTTTGTATTTTTTTTTTTTTTTGTATGGGGTAAGGATTCTGATGTGTAAGAAATATACTGGTTGGAATATGTGTGTATAGTTGATGCTGTGTTGGGATGATTGTTTGTTGGTATTTTGACTGTTGGGTGCGAATTGTGGTTTTTGATCCATTATGGCAAAAACGAGAAAAGGCCCAAACCACTGAAACACTTAAAAATTTTGCAACACAAATTTTAGCTATATAGAGATTGTACTATTATTAAAAGTACCATCTTGGGGGTACGATCATTTTTTTTTGTAGCACTACCATTTAAAATAACTACCATTACAGATGCTACTTTCCTGGTACTACTGAACTGTTAGATCCACCATAGGCAGGGACCTGGCTATGAAGGTATTATGAAGCCTCTCAGTCCGATTATTACAGTGGTGATACGGCTTTTGGCTATCAGAGCACTTCGTGCATAGAAGGGCTCCTTTCGAATATTCTAGAACAATCCTTACCATTGTTCTGGTGGAGAGTTTTTCGGTTCCACGTTTCTCTCAAAGTTCTATAAGCCACTCCGGTTCCTCTCCTTGAGGAACCATCAACGAATATAAGAGTTTAGGTCAACACACGTTATAAATAACATAACATGAACAGTATAGTATTACTACTGAAGAGGATCGTTACAGACAAACTACCCCAATAATAATTGACCATCATTATGCAAGTTAGTGGTATCACTACTCAAACCAAGTTTTCTAGTACTAACACACACCACCTGTACAAGTACTGTGTACTAATACTCAGTGTCTCTGGATACTACTTCTGAGTGCTCCTATTAAGTACTACTATTACCTTTACCCTGACAATCTAGTACTTCCCACTAACACTGCAACTGACCGATTCAATACTAGAATTATTACTGACATTCGTAGTCACATGATATCAGAGGGTATTGACCAGATCCTTTGTCTAGTGCTCATTATAGAGTCTTTTACCACACAAGTAGATCATGTGTAAGTATTCTATACCACAAGGACATAAAAAACGGATCATAAACACAGTCTGAAACAAAACTGTCTGGTCGAATCCACATACTAGTATCTTCAAACAATACACTTCTGTATTATCTCATTTTTGTGAATCTGAGATTCTGATCTGGTGTCCCCAATACTTTAGATGCGATAAAAACCAAAATTTTGGTTTTTTTAAAGAATCACTTATTCCTGTGGAAGGAAATACCCTGTGACTGCAACCAGTTATATTCTATGTTAAGTGCACTACTTCGTTTGCATTTTTTGGTTAACTTTTAATATTCTGTCCCACCAAAATATGCAGTGATTCAATCTAAGGGTATGAATACTCTACTGGTGATCTACTCCAGAACCACTGCTGTGTGGAGTACATATACATCAATAAGTCAGCACTTGTATGCAGTAGCCAAAGGGTTTAGTACATTAATTCGATTGAATGCGGGTTTGACTATCACTATTGTTTCAAGTGTGCCCGAAATTATACCGAGCCAAGTGCCTAAGGTATAGGCTGCTAGGTAGAGTTCATATACTGATACTTACCTTATTTGGTCCTGAATTGATGTCACCTTACTTATTAGTAAAGCCAGTACTTTCAGATTGATTTCAAGAAAATCAGATCTGAACTTCCATCAAAGCTTGTAGTTGAGCAATCAGAAATATCATTGGAGTAATCACCATTAGAAGAAATTTATTCTTGCCATATCGTATAATTGAAACGCTTGAAAAAATTGAGAAAGCTGATAGAACAGATAGAACTTAATAGAAGGTTAATGGAACTTGATCACTGAGCACTGAAGCTGGTATATATACATGTGGTTATTTGTGGTCCTCACTGCTCAGTGCCAGTCCGTTCACCCTGTTCACTCTTCTGTTCCTTCTCCAACAAAACCTTCTTCCACTCTGGCAAGGGTGCAGGCTGGGCTTTACGCATCTCCTCCTCCTTCATGGACAAGACGATTGTACTGAGCAAAAGCAATATGGTAATTGCCTGTGCATACATTCTTGCCTGAACAACCTTCTGAGGTCTTGTCATGATCTTGTCTCGGTTGACAAGAATCCAGGAGCCGTACAAGGAGGCAATCCACGTCAGCAAAATGATCTTGTACTTGTTGGTGGAGAGAAACGTGACGATTTTCTCGGACGTGGACGCATTCTTCCACTGCTTGAACTCCTCCAAGACTTTCTGGTTGGTGTGGCCAGAAGAGTACATCTTACGGTCAAATTCCACAGACCCTTCGTCAGCAAAAAATGCAGTGGACGAAATTGTGGGCATGGTAAGGATGGCCGTTTTAATGGAGGTATTGAACCGGTTGAACCTCACGGGCTGCCTAGCCTTAAGAAATGCAAAGAGTCCAATGGAAAAGACAGACCCGTAAAACATTCCTTTGAGGCCTGCGGCCACAACGTATGCCTTGTGTGCCTCACGTTCCTCCTTATCGATGATCTTCATTGTGGAGGTGTGGTGAGAGGAATAGAACAGGTCTGAGGAGATATTGGTGCGCCGCTCCTGCACCCCCAATCCACACACCGTCCATAGGTAAGGTTAGGTTAGGTTAGGTTAGGTTAGGTTAGGTTAGGTAGGTACTATCATCAGGTTCCATCAATTCGAAAAAGAAAAAAAAAAGGAGATAGGATTATTTCATGATTTCGTATCCTTTATAAAAGTGTTTGGTTTTTGATCCGAAACTCTTTTTTATATAGAGCAGATTTAGGATAGTAAGTTGAGGATAGGTCATGGGATATGCAGGCCAGCTTATATGGCATTTACTTAGCTTTTTATATGGGAAGTTTTCAAGTTGTATATGAAGGAATACGGGTTTATGAGTGGTTTCAGATGTGTTTAAGTAATGTTTCAGATATTTCATGAAGTTTCAGATATTATGTGAAAGAAAAATGTTCATTGGTGCTGGTCGTTAGACTGTTCTTGGTGTGGCTGGACTAGGAAAGACTCGTCGGCCCCTCTAGGTACACTAATAACACTAAGCCCTAAGAATCAGTATAATTAATAAAACTCTATAGACCAGTAAAATTACCGAAACCATTCTTTCCATATTATTTCTATAATTACTATTTGCTCGGTACAGACCCCATTTTATAACCACCATAATTAAGTCGCACTTAATGTACTTATGGATTGCAATAATTGCACTCAATGGCACTGTAAAAGCACCCTCAATTGCACTAAACTGCAGTAAATTGCATTTTATTAGTAGGAAAAAAATAACATAAAGTCACGAAAATCTGGTAACAGCACTTAATAACATTCAGATTGCTCTAGATTGTTCTCTAAATTACTCTAAACTGTCCTGAAACACTCTAAACCGTATGGAGTTGCACTAATCACTCATTAATTCTATTACATGGGGCTAATTATGGTCTATATACAGTGAAAGATTACGTAATTATTAATATTAAAGTAATTTAAATCTATGTATACTGAAATTCACTTCAAACTATTATAGTATATTTCCATTGCACTGTGACTTGAGACGATTGATAAATTGTACTTAAAATGCACTCGGCTCACTATATAATTCAAGTGACACCAGATTCACCATATTACACTATCATTCATTATTAAGATATGAAAGAATAAACCAATGTAAGTACCTATAAATACACTAACTCACTCTAGCTCACTATATTTGACTCTATGATGTACCTGGATTGTACTCTAAGTTGCACTGATTGCACTTTAAATTGCACTCTAAATGCACTACTAAGTGGACCACAAAGCATCACTTAAGATGAATATAAGTAGCCCCAAAGTTCCCCAGCCCTAGACTAAAACTAAAACTAAAACACAAACCAAATTTAGAATAAAATCAAAACAAACACAAACCCAAAGAAATCCCTAATATATAATCCTACCCAGGTCCTACCTCCATGTGCCTTGTATACCCCCATCTGTCACTGGACCAGATAAATGGCTTTCGCAGCTGCCCAGTGTACACACCCGCAGCTCCCTAACAAAGTACTCATTCACAAATAAATTCGTCCATAAGCCGCAACCTCTGGACCCATACCACCTCCATCCAACATTGTCCATTGACGCAGATCTCCTACTCCGGTACACAGTATCCTCTTCTGCTCTGCTGGAAGCCCGAGTTGCCGCATCCCGTCGTCTGGCTCTCCCTTTCCTACCCCCATCCAAACCGGCATCATGAGCGCTTCTTCCGGCCAGAAACACCTGTCTGGCGCCATAAACCCCTTCAACACAAACCCTCACTCGTCCCGTGCCGACTCTATGCACACGCCCCGGTCGCCGTCGAGGTCCACTCGAACGCTTTCTCCCCCCAAACCTGGCGAAAACATTCCCCCGCCATATCCGCCCACGTCGCCCCGTCGCAGAACAACAGGCAGGCCCTTATTCAGCGACAGACACATCCCTAATCGTACAGGTATCGATTTGCAGGCGGCCTTCAGCTTGTCCAATCAAGAGGTTGTGCCTGATCTTCGAGCCAGTGCCTCTCGAAACCCTAATTCGCATGCCGAAGAGCTTTCTCCCAACGAAATCGAGATTCGCAAGGAGGAGGAGGCTAACCGCAACTTCTCCAGCGTGCTCAAGGCAGAGCTCTTTGGCGACCACGTGCCCATGGCCACTGCAGACCTATCCCGAGGTCATAATAGAGACAATACTTCCACAAATGACTCCACCAACTTGCGGGCATCCAACATGGCTCCCACTACCATCTCCACCAATATCCTGACCACGCCGCCCCGGCAAGGTGACGTCTCCAACGTCACGGGCACTCCGCGTCAAAAGGCAAACCTCTTCACATACCAACTGCCCAGCAAAGCTCGGCCCATCTCTCGTGATTTACAACAGGAGCTCTTCTCACTATCACCCGTGCGTCTGGAGTCGCAGAAATTCTTGTTGAGTCCGCAGAAAAAGGCCCGCTCCATTTCAAAGGTTCCCTACCGTGTTTTGGATGCGCCCGAACTCTCGGACGACTTCTACTTGAATTTGGTAGACTGGGGCCTGCAAGATGTGTTAGCTGTTGGCCTTGGCGACTCCGTGTACCTCTGGGACGGACTGACGCAGTCAGTGGAACGACTTTGCGTGCTAGAAGACAAGGATAAGGTCACGTCGTTGAGCTGGATTGGCTCCGGTACTCACTTGGCCGTGGGCACGCTGAAAGGCTTGGTGGAGATCTGGGATGCTACGAAAATGAAGTGCGTGCGTACCATGACTGGCCATAAGCTTCGAGTGAGTGCATTGGCTTGGAACAAGCACATTCTATCAAGTGGATCCCGTGATAGGACTATATACAACCGAGATGTCAGGGTGCAGAGCCACTACATCAATAGTCTTGAGTCACACAAGCAAGAAGTGTGTGGGCTCAAATGGAACACCGAAGAAAACAAGTTGGCCAGTGGTGGAAACGATAACAATTTGTTTATCTGGGATGCCATGAACACCAAGCCTCTCTACCAGTTCTCGGAGCACAATGCAGCAGTCAAGGCCATATCGTGGTCACCCCACCAACGAGGCATCTTGGCATCTGGTGGGGGTACAGCCGACAAAACCATCAAGGTGTGGAACACCCTTACCGGGACGCGCATCAACAACGTGGAAACCGGCTCGCAGGTATGTAATCTCGTGTGGTCCAAGAACTCCAATGAGATCGTGTCTACTCATGGGTACTCGCGCAACCAGATCATAGTGTGGAAGTACCCATCGATGCAACAGATTGCGCAGCTCACGGGCCACACGTACCGCGTGTTGTATCTTTCATTATCGCCAGATGGAGAAACCATTGTCACGGGAGCAGGAGATGAGACATTGCGGTTTTGGAACGTGTTTGAAAAGAATGTCAATGACGAGCCTTCTTCGTCGGTTCTACTTGATGCGTTCCTGCAATTGAGGTAAAACCGAGCTGCATTTTCACGGCTCTGCGGCATTCGACTAAACATTGGAGCCGCATTTCCACTGCCGTGTGCGGTGGCTTCCAAGTACGACAATGTCAGATAGTTGATGAAGCGGGACTGCACAAGTCCGAGAAACAATAAGTGCTTGATGTGCGAGTGGTACGACGCAGAAGACTCGATGCGCTAGAAAATTATAAGATCAGACAGTCACAGATCATGTCCGCCTCGAAGAAGAGTCTCGAGTTGGTGATGATCACCAAAATTATTGTATACTGTAAGGAAACGTTGGCAGAGCCACATAATAGCACTGAGCACTAGAAAGTAGTCACCACCAACCAATCCCAGTACAATACAATATCACTGCCAATACAATCCCACCAATACAATCCCATCAATGTAACACAACCAATACAATGCCATCAGTACCACACCATCAGTATCACACCATCAGTACCATAGCACCAATACAACACCATCAATACAACACCATCAATACCATACCACCAATACCATACCACCAATACCATACCACCAATACCATATCATCAACACCATATCATCAATACAATAGCACTACTGCCAATACAATGGATGCAGCAGTAATAAATTCTACACCTAACCCGAACCTTAAAAAAGAAAAACCTTACCTAACCGAAACTAATATAAATGATAAACTAATCCAAAAGAGACGAAGAGTGTGTACAAGATCGATGATAGCGGAATTATGCCGTCCACGTGATCTAATCGTTCTCCACTGCCATACACTTAAGTGCGCGGACCCGCTAACGGAAGTCTCGCGCTAATCTTACAGGAGGAAAGATTACTCATCGTTAGCTATAAAGTGAAGCGCGCGCACCTACTCTTACCACTACAGTATTCCCTTCCTTCTCTATTAGACACCATTGGTCCTCCGAGATACAAGTCTCCACCAAATATTAGTATTTGCCAAAAATCAATTGGTAGAACTTGATTATTCTAAACATTGAATTGAATAAACATTGAATAATTGGAATACATTTTAAACGTCATATCCGTTTTAGTATACTTGATTCGATAATTTAGGCTATTTTTTAGTCTATTCATTTTTTGTGGGTTCATTTTTTGTCTATTCCAACTTCCAAGGTCCTCATTTTATAGAAACCATGACTAAACCAACTGCAAAAGACTTGTCGCACCATTTGAGCGTGGAGGCCAAGTCCCGCAAACCATCCGCGTTGAAAAGTGCCTTCAAGTACTATAAGCTTCCAGGCATGACGTTCCTTGGAGGTGGATTGCCTATGGCCGATTACTTCCCTTTCAATGTCATTGGTGCCGATACACCTACTCCTCCTTTTGCCAATGGTATTGGAGCTGAGATCACCGACAAGGACAAGACGGTGTTGAGTATCCATAAGAGAGCCAGTGACGACTCCGTTGCAGCCAAGGATGTGGAGTTGGCTCGGTCTTTGCAGTATGGCTACACTGAGGGCCAGCCCGAATTGTTGGACTTCTTGAAGGAACATACTCAGTTGATCCACAATGTGCCATATGAGGACTGGGACCTTATCAGCACCATTGGAAACACACAATCGTGGGACGCGTGCTTGAGGACATTTACCAACAGAGGTGATGCCATTTTGGTTGAGGACTACTCCTTCTCTTCTGCCTTGGAGACTGCCCATGCTCAGGGAATCACTACTGTTCCCGTTCAAATGGATGCTTACGGTATCATTCCCGAAGCTTTGGCTCAAATCTTGAAGAACTGGGTGGGACCCAAGCCAAAGATGTTGTACACCATTTGTACGGGCCAGAACCCCACTGGTTCGTGTATTAGTGCTGAGAGAAGAAGAGAGGTGTACCAGTTGGCACAGGAGCATGACTTGATCCTCATTGAAGATGAGCCTTACTTCTTCTTGCAGATGGAGTCGTACACCCAGGACTTGGAAGCCCGGTCCAAGAAGCACGTGCACGACCACGAAGAGTTCATCAAGGCCTTGGTGCCTTCATACCTCTCCATGGATGTTGATGGAAGAGTGTTACGGTTGGACTCTGTTTCCAAGACCATAGCACCTGGAGCACGGTTTGGATGGATTGTGGGCCAGAAACAACTTTTGGAACGGTTTGTTCGTTTGCACGAGGTGTCGATCCAATGCCCTTCGGGATTTTCGCAGTCCTTGTTGAACGGCTTGTTCCAGAAATGGGGCCAAAAGGGATACTTGGACTGGTTGATTGGCTTGAGAACTGAGTACACCCACAAGAGGGATGTGGCCATCGACTCCCTCTACAAGTACTTCCCACAAGAAGTGGTGACCATCACTCCTCCCGTGGCAGGTATGTTCTTCACGGTGAACATCGACTGCTCCAAGCACCCCAAGTATGAGGAGTTTGGAAGTGACGCGTTGAAGGTGGAGTCGGCCATTTATGAGAGAGGCTTAGAGTACGGATGCTTGATGATCCCGGGCTCGTGGTTTAAGGTGTCTGGCAAAACAGACCCTCCACAACCTGAAGTGCATGTTGACGCAAAGCTTGACCATACGATTTTCTTCCGGGGCACCTACGCCGCTGTTCCTTTGGACGAGTTGGAGAGGGGCTTGGAGAAGTTTGGTAATGCCGTCAAGGCCGAGTTCAACTTGTGATCTGCAAACCGTCGATATTTAATAGATGTAGAAACAATTCAGAGTGTAGAACGTGAACAATAGTCAATGATTGGACTCGGAATGTATTCTCCAGTAGAGGCAAAGGAGTAGAATTCATGTAGGTATTAAGAATGTTGAAAAACGAGAATGTATGAAGATTTAGGAAATAACCAAATCAGTGTAATTTGAAAACTTGTGCATAGAATCATAGAGTTTAAACAGAGAATATAGAGTATGTAGAGTATGAAGTGTAGAGTAGATAGAGTAAATAGAGTATGCACTAGGAAGTATACACAGAGAGAATGGAATGTAGTAGAAACTATTCCACAAGAGCATTAGACCAGATTTACATTGGTCAGATTCTTTGACTCGGCCAGTACTTCGTGATTAATTTTATCATTGACCTTTCAAGCCGGTTCCAGGTTTATGGATTAGCTAACTGGAGACGGACTCCACTTATTGGTCGTTTATATGAAGACTACATGACAGAATAGCCATAAACAGGTTTGTGTGGCTTTAAGTAGGCCTAGATAACCAAGTGGTCTCAATAGAATATCTAACAAAAATGTGGAATGGACATAGAATGGATATGGAATGGATATGGAATGGATATGGAATGTACCACACTACATTACAACATAGCTTGCCACTATCAGCCTATACTAGCCTACTAGTCTATACGACATAGAATAGGGTAGCCCATAATATAGTAAAGTGGCTGGTAGAGGCAGTATAGTGAAGTGATTGGAGCAGAGTATAGTAGAGAGTATAGTGAAAATATACCTAAGGAACTCCTTTTAGGTTGTTGCCAGGGTCTATACTAAGGCCTAGTACTAAGACTTAGCTAGTACAATCTAATAACTAGGATGTAATAGCAAAGGCTTGACAGGTAATGTTTAATACTAGGGTCTAAACTTATACTGGTCATCTTATAGTGGTCACCTTAGATTACTCTTCTAGATTCTTATACAGAACGGAATGTAGAATAATGTAGAATAATGTGGAATAGGATTAAATAAAGTGGTCTAGAGAGAATGGTATAGGGTATGTGGAAAGACACAGAGGTTCTCGACGTATATTTTAATGTGGTTGTAGATTATATAATGAATGAAAATTTAGAATGAAGAATAATTTACAATTTAAAATATGTATTTGAGTAGCACTGTGTAAGCAGAAGTAGAATAGTATAGACGAGGAACAGAGTGTAGACGGACGTTGAGAAGAGAGAAGTCAGTATGTAGGTATATTGTAGTGGAGTAGGAATATTGCACCAATTTGTAGATCTGAATTATTATTATTATTGTTATTATTATTATTGTTATTATTATTAATTTTATTTTTATTTAATAGAAAAACTAGCTCTCCTGATATAGAAGAAGAATTTAAAAAAAATTGAAACAAAAAAAATTAGTATGTGTAGAATTTAAAAGAGGGTATATCTTAGATTATGAGTAAGCGGTGGTTGCTGGGTGTATTTGGCTGCGGGCCTGGGTCATGAGTGAGAACTGAAGGTGCCATCCAGAACTCATTACCACCAATGTCTATTTTTTAATTGACTTTCTGGGAGTGTTCAAATTTCGCCCCAGAACCAACTTCCCAATTTCAATTTGAAGTATTTGAGTATCTCTCTTAGTTTCTTTAGCCTCTTTAGTCTCTTTAGTGCCTCTCTATGGGTGCCTCTATGACCTTCTGGGTGGCTTGAGACTGTAGATAGAAGACACCAGAATAACTAGAGTATAAATTTGGAAAATAGATGTAGATAAAATATTATGAACAGAATTATATAAAGGCATTAGTAAAATACTAGTATATTAATTAGTAGGTGTAGAGAGTGTAGAATGTATAGTGAGAGTAGAGTGAGAGTGAGACTGAGTGAGAGTGAGACTGGGTGAGAGTGAGACTGAGTAAGACTAGAATTAATGCGCACAGCGATGTAGCTCCACACCACCAGGCATGAAGATACTTAAGCTTCCCTGGCTCAGCCACAGAGGTACGTACGACTTTTATATTCCAAAATCTAAACCAATGTTTACTAACCGTAGCCGAAAACAAGCCCATAGAATGCTATTCCATCAGCGTCAATAGCCAGGGCACCAAGTTGGCGTCCGGAGGCCTAGACGGGAAAGTCAAGGTGTGGGATATTCAGTCCGTGGTGACATACAAGGAGCTTCCGAAGGATTCAGAAACCCTTCTGCACCGCATGGAGCAGCCACAGCGTCTAGAACGCCCGCTAGCTTCCATGAGCAGACACAATGGAGTGGTCACCAGTGTCAAGTTCTCTCCTGATGGGAAGTACTTGGCTTCAGGCTCCGACGATAAGATCGTGTTGATCTGGGAAAAAGATGACGAGCAGGCGGCTCGACCCAAACTGTTTGGAGAGACTGAGGCCGATATGGAACATTGGACCGTGAGGAAACGTCTTGTGGCTCATGATAATGATGTCCAGGATATTTGCTGGAGCCCCGACGGGGCGTTGCTCATAACCGTGGGGCTTGACCGGTCTATAATTATTTGGAATGCTGTGACGTTTGAGCGTATCAAACGCTATGATATTCATCAGTCTATGGTCAAAGGTATAGTGTTTGACCCTGCCAATAAGTTCTTTGCCACGGCTTCTGACGATAGAACAGTCCGCATCTTCCGCTACTACAAAAAAATGAACGAAGTGTCGTCTAGTGCATACGAGTTCCAAATGGAGCAAGTGGTGGTGGATCCGTTCCAGAAATCACCTTTGACGTCTTACTTCCGCCGTATGTCTTGGTCTCCCGATGGCCAGCATATAGCTGTGCCCAACGCAACCAACGGACCAGTCACGTCCGTGGTAATTATTAATAGGGGCCACTGGGCCACGGATGTGTCTCTCATAGGCCATGAGGCTCCATGCGAAGTGTGTTCGTTTTCCCCCCGCATGTACCAGCTCGACGGCAAGGACCCGGGGTCCGAGGGCAACACTACGGTGATAGCCACAGGTGGCCA
Source organism: Metschnikowia lochheadii (assembly GCA_002370915.1). Classification (NCBI taxonomy): domain Eukaryota; kingdom Fungi; phylum Ascomycota; class Pichiomycetes; order Serinales; family Metschnikowiaceae; genus Metschnikowia; species Metschnikowia lochheadii. The sequence continues at coordinate 92,831 of NLAW01001749.1, read as the reverse complement.
GGACCGCACTTTGGCCATCTGGAGCACGGCCTTGACGAAACCATTGGTGGTGGCACGAGACGTGGTGTCCAGGTCTATCACTGACTTAGCCTGGACGCCGGACGGACAGACGCTTTTCGTGAGCTCTTTGGATGGCTCCATCACGTGCTTGATCTTCGAACAGAATGAGTTGGGTGTCTTAGTCAGTGACGATGCCATTGGATCACAGTTGGTCAAGTATGGTGGAGACAGAGACTCCACAGTGATGCCTGAATCTGTGGACCTGTTGAACCTCGAGGCGTTGGCTGCACCAACAGAGATCCTGCCTAATGTGATTTCTTTGGTGAACAAGCTGGATCGGGACATCGTGGCTGATTTTAAGGAGCCAATTGTGGCAGAATCTACAAAACCGTCCACAACTGAGCCAGCAAATGAGCCAAAGGATTCTACAATGACATCGGAATCTACAAAAAAACCTACTAAAGAACTCGAAAGGGTGAATGTTAAGGAGCCAGTTAGCGTGGACCCTATGGTGGACTTAAGGTCCAAGGCGCAGGAGACTCTGCTGAAAGCACCAATAATTCCGTTGAAGCTCAACAAAAGCTCTCAAAACGTGACCATGACCAAAGGAGGAAAAAAAAGGGTGATGCCAACACTTGTTTCCAGCTTTTCGGAGCGAAAAGCCCCAGCAGTCAAACTTCCTCAAATGGCCAAACGGTTCCAGAGCTCCAAAATCTCCCACACTGACCATATTTTACCCAGACTAGGGGTCCTGTCTGCAGTCAGTGGTCTTCGTCAAAGACACGAAGGCGGGGCTTCCCTTGAAAAGCCCACCGAGGATATGGACAACGATAATGAAGATATGGGAATCAACGAATCCGGCACGCAGCGAACCACCTCGGTTGCAAGCATACGATCCAAGGCCAAGAAGTACCGCAAGATGCTCATGGATAGAAAATATCCTACACCGTTTCAAATGGTGTCGGAACTTCCTGAGGCCTTGTTCAGTAATCAGGCCGTGATCAATCACGACTTGAAGAAGCTCATACAGAAAAATGACCTTTTTGGCCCCAACAACGACTTGGTCAGTACATCCTCACTCGATGCCGTGGACGAGTGTATCTTTTTCCGGGTATTTGCCAAATCAATCGAACATAAACCTTCCAGGAGAATGTTTAATGGTACAGAAAATGGCAACGGAAATGGGACCTTGGAAAATGGAAACTTAGAAAAAGAAATCCTGGAAAACGGGAACGGTTTGGACCATAAGGACTTGGTGCTGTCGTTTATAGAGGTCCGCAATGGACCGGCATGGCCAGACTATGAGGATGGACCCCCAGATTTTGCCCAAAGAGTCGATTTCCGGGACCCTACGCAAGTGGTTGTGACCAACGATGAGCGTTCTGAGTCCAAGAGCTACATCCTCTACTTTCCCTACAAAATCCAACAGGTGATTCCAATCTTGTTGGGAGAAGAACTTGCATTCTATGTGCTTATATCATTTGATGGATTGACGCAGATTATTCGGGCCGAATCCGGAAGCTACGCAGCGCCAGCCATGGAACTTGGCAGTAATGTTGTTGCCACACGACAGAACGGAACCCATTTTTTGCTTCTCACCAGCATGGGGCTCGTGTACAGCTGGAAAATGCCTCGAGCAGTCAAGCAAGAGTACCACATCAAGGCCGTGGTGAAGGGAGTCTCCGTGGCTCCCGTACTCAACAGTGAAGTTGAGGTGCCCAAAATGTCTGAGACCGATAAGAAACCTCCCACCGTGTTTGTTGACGAGATCAAAAGGATTGAGGTCGATCACGATGGCATACCATACATTGTGTTGGCCAGAACCAATAGTGTGTATGCATATTCACAGGACTTGATGGTATGGACAAAAGTATTGGATCCGTGGTATTTCCATGCATTCGACCAAAAGGACATCGACGACATGAGCACCAGGACTCGGTATGGGCACTTGCTTAGGATCACGTTCCGTGATAAGCAGGAGCAGATCCAAAAGGGGCACATGCCCAAGTATCTTTGGGAGAAGAACCTGGAGCTCAAGAACAGTATGAAGGTCCGGTTCCAGGAGCTCATCAACTGAACAAAAAAAAACAAACAACAGATTTTCAGATAATCAAATTATCAGAGTCATCCATATATTCATAATCCTCAATGAAATAATTCAAATATTGCATCATTAAGTGCCAGGTATCGGTATTAGCACAGCTCATGAAACAGATTCTTATATGTTTTCAAATCCATGTTCTAATACTCCAGAGAATGATAGTCCTGTTTAATTGGAAACAGGAATCTTCTGCCCCACGGGGGTCAGCTTCTCACTTGGAGCATTCACCGGTTTCTCAACCACAGGATCCGTCCAGTACTTTGCCACAAGCGTGGCCGAAGACAACACACTGTTTACAGCAAACATCCACGCAGTAAGCCCCACGCCTCCAGTCACAGTAAAAGGCAAAGCAGCCACCCACTCAATTGGGTAGGGCAACACATTGGCCGGAAAGTAAAACAATACCGTTTTCCGGTACCAGAAGCGAGCAAACCAAATAGGTACCGTGGTAAGCACCATAATAAGTACACCAATCAACTTGGACACCTGGGCCTTCTGGGCAGAAACACTCTCCACCAAAGCATTGACCTCATTGGAAAGCCGGTCATACAACCGGTTGAGCTTTGTCCAACGTGCGTACTGATCTTGCGCGCTGATGGATTTTCTCTCGTTATTGATCTCCACCAACTGCCGTCTTTTCTGCGCTAGCTCAGCAAACTTGGCGTGCCCTGCCCTGGAGGCCACCATAGTATAAAGATTCCAGCCGTAATCCAGGAGAGTGCTTTTGCCTACGAGTTTGACTGTATGTTTCAAAATAAGAACAAGCAAGATCGTCACCAAGACGCTGGTTGCTTTTAGATGGAACACCATTTTAGAGTTAGTGGGTAGTTGATGTGGGTGGTGAAGTAGTTGGTGTAGTAGTAGGTGAAGTGGTTGGTGAAGTGAGTGTGGTAGGTAAGTGAGAGTTTCCACTGCGAACGTTGGGGGCAGTAAAAGGAAGACTAAAACGTGCGACTCTATACCACTAATGCTTTATACTGGTGCCAGTGCACTATTATACTGGCCTATAATAGGTCCATGAATATAGAGAAGCAGCCAATAAAAAAATCAGTTGAAGGTTTTAATTATGATAATACTAATGTCACTATATGCAGTCAATAGTATAAAAGTTTAAAATGGAACCTTCACAATAAAAATAGTCAGTTTAAGTAGGCTCAGTAAGGCTCTATATATACATATACTGCAGACACGTGCCGAGCCAAGTGACGCACGCCTCCCTGCCATCACAAGCGACAAAAAAAATCCATATCCGAATACCTACTCCAGCACTACCCTCCCTGGACTGGCACTGTTCGCTCAACAGTAAACCCAGCCTTATTCTAAGCAATCACACTCACTTATAGCAACAAATATTCCCGATTTAGGCCGTGTCGATACCTTCTCCATAGCACATACCCCCACACAGCCCAGCCCCCCCTCCACAACAATCGCACATCATGTCAAGTGACCCCGAGGACGATTATGTTCCATGGATCCAGTCGTTCTGCGAGGACTTTGGTCACGATTACTTTGTGCCCGTATCACAGGAATTTATAGAGGATGACTTCAACTTGACCGGCTTGTCGCTGCAGGTGCCCTACTACCGAGAGGCCCTCTACACCATTTTGGACTACCAGGTGGAAACATCGGAGGAAGACCCCAATATGCGCCTGGGCTCCATGCGGAGCGGCTCCTCCGGCTCCAAATCCAACTTGCCCAATAAGCAATTACTATCACACTCGGCTGAGCTCTTATACGGTCTCATACACGCACGCTACATCATCTCCAAGCCTGGCTTCACGGCCATGGCCAGCAAATTCGAGCGCAGCGACTTCGGCATCTGTTTCCGGGTCAACTGCGACGGCATGCACTTGATCCCTGTGGGTGCCACTGATATCCCGGGCCAGGAAACTGTGCGCTTGTACTGTCCATGCTGCAACGACATCTACGTGCCTCTGAGCTCGCGGTTTTTGAATATTGACGGAGCGTTTTTCGGAACCACGTTCCTGGGTCTTTTGGTGGAGATGTTCCCCGAGATCGAGAACCAGTGCAAGCTCCGTAAGGAGCGTGCTAACAAGGCCAACCTGAGCATACGATTGTTTGGGTTCAAGATCCATGAGTCCAGCGTCACGGGGCCGCGCATGAAGTGGTTGCGCCAGTACCCGGAGCTGGAGGAGGAGAAAAAGGAGTTTGATGAATGTGAGTTGTCGATTCCACTGCTTGGTGATAGTGATGTGGAGCTTGCCGGCTCTGACGAAAGTGACGAGGAGGCCGACTTTGACGATGATAAAACCATGGCCAGCGAGGGCAATTAGTAATTAATAGATCGGCGTTCCGGCATCTGCCTGGCCCTCAGTCTACAATTTCGCACAACGCTGTACTACCAAGTCTACAACGTTGTACTACCAAGTCAACCAAGTGGTACTTGTCTGTAACATCCAAATGTTCTATTCAATGATACATGAAGTACAATGTACTTACGGATCATATCATTCTATTGTCTATATTATTTAGCAAAAAAAACACCTATAGAATCAATGGAACTTCTAGTGCTCTAGTGAGTCAACATCACCGGCTTTCCTGGTTCCCATTCCTTGATGCCATTAGCTATGTTGACCCAATACTTGATTCGAATGGCCTCGATGATAAAATCATCCCAATTGATTTGTTTTTCCGAAAGAATCTCCTGTAACCTTTGTTCCGACTCATTCATGCGCTCGTCATTCTCTTCCGATAAGCCCTCCAACTCCGATTCCTGTGTAGCCATCTCCAATGACTCATGTGCATCCAACACAGTCATGAGAAGCATCTTATACTCAAGAGAACGTTGTTCACTTTCATTCTGATACTTTAATATTAACATCTTCGACACATCATCCTTGGTGATGTCAATATGGTCCGGATGATGAAGCTGGATCACGTGCGCGGCCCGAGTATATGGGTTCCGGATGCTAGTATATGCCTTATTGATAAGTGACGAGTTTTTGGTAAGCGACGGATTTTTGGTCAGCGATGAGTTATTGATTTGTGACGAGTCTTTATTGGATCCAGAATCCAAAACCGAACTTTCCTGCGCCATCACTATGTCTGGATGGTGTTCACTCTGGAGCTGTCTGAACTCTCTCCGCAACAGTTTTGGGCCGATCAAAAAGGAGTCTAGAGGCGGCCCGCCGGCGGGGAAACTTTTGGGGAAAAGGGCAAAGTAATTTTGAGGAGTTTGGGAATTCCACCGCAGAAATACCCGCGACGACGTCCGGAGACTGAGTCGTGTGGTGAACCTGGGAAGTGTGCTCATGGTGAGGAATTTGAGAGTTGTGAGAGTGAGGTGTATTGGGTTGTGTGCAGGATGCAACAGCAACAAAATTTCAGTTGCCATCAGTGGGCTGAGTCATGGCTGTGCAAAGAAATAATTAGTTAGGATGAGGTCAGATTTTAGGAAAGTTGAGAGTGAAGAAGAAGAAGAAGAAGAAGAAGAGGGAGTGAAATTGAGGAAGAACGGGAAGACATTATGTGGGGGTACGGTCATGTGATGCTAGTCACGTGTGCACAGCCTCTCCTAGTACATGGTCAAAATTTATAAGTAGCACGAATTTTTTCACAGAACCAAACCAAAAATTACCAAATCTGAAGTTCAAAATAACATTCTCAATCTACTATAACCTCTCCAAATGTTTCCAAGTGATGGTTAAACGTACATTCTATAGCTTTTATGGACGCGTGGTTGAGCCGCGCACGCCCGTGTGTTGTCCTCATAGCGACGAGGTTTTTTCCATCGTATTGTTAAATCAGGCTTCTCTCCACCCCAGCCACATTCTGCATCTCCACCTACCGACCTTGGACCAGCCCAAACGATGGATTTCGAAGAAGCTGAAGATATCAACGGCGTCCGTTTTGCGTGGAACTCTTTCCCTTCCACCAAGGGCGAAGCTGCCAAAATCGTGATTCCAACCGGTGTTTTGTACACGCCGCTTAAATACAGAGAAGACTTGCCCGTGGCAGCTTACGACCCTTGCTACTGTCAGAATGCCCTGTGCCGGAGTATCTTGAACCCTTACTGTTCCATTGACCCTACGGGCTTTTGGATCTGTCCATTGTGTGGTTCCCGCAGTCAGTTGCCTCCACATTACCAAGGCATTACGCAAGAGAACTTGCCCATTGAATTGAGCCCCAACTCCTCGACCATCGAGTACATTACCGCCAAGCCTGTTAAACTGCCTCCGGTGTTTTTTTTCGTCGTTGACTTGTGCCAAGATGAGGACAACTTGCAAGCTTTGAAGGAAACGTTGGTGATTTCGTTGTCGTACTTACCTCCGGATGCCTTGGTGGGTTTGATCACTTTCGGCACTATGGTGCAAGTTTATGACTTGACTTCGCCTTCCGTCAACAGATCCCACATTTTCCGCGGTGACAAGGAATACACCGATAAGCAAATTGCTGATATGTTGAACAAGCCCACGGCCACTCAGCCAGGCCAAATGAACATGGTCAACTCTTTGCATCGGTTCTTCTTGCCTCTTGAGCAGATTGAGTACCAATTGACCAATATCTTAGAAAACTTGTCTGCAGACCCTTGGACCGTGGCCCATGGTGACAGAGCCTTGCGTTGTACCGGTTCTGCTATCAACGTGGCAAGCAGTCTTCTCGGTACTGCATTTGCAGGCTTTGGAGGCCGGATCTTCTTGTTCTGTGCCGGTCTGTGTACGTTGAACCCCGGTATGATTGTGGGAAACAAGTTGAAGGAGCCCATCAGATCGCACTCGGACATCGACAAGGACAATGCCAAGCACTACAAAAAGGCAGTTAAATTCTACGAATCGATTTCTGCCAGAGCAGTCAAGAACTCTCACACCATTGATCTCTTTGGTGGTTGTTTGGACCAGGTTGGGTTCTTAGAAATGAAATCTCTTTGCAGCAAGACCGGGGGAGTATTGCTTTTGAGTGATGCCTTCACTACCTCCATTTTCAAGCAGTCCTTCTTGAAGCTCTTCAACAAGGATGCCGATGATTACTTGCTAATGGGCTTGAATGCCACCTTAGACATCAAGTCTTCCAGGGAATTGAAGGTCAGTGGTTTGATTGGCCATGCCTCCTCCCTCGGAGTCAAGAACAACAGCGTTTCCGACAATGAAGTTGGAATCGGTGGAACATGCCAGTACAGAATCTGTGCACTTTCTTCCCAACACACTTACGCCATTTTCTTTGATGTGGCCAATGTGTCACCCTTGCCTCCAAATGCTCAATCTTACATTCAATTCATCACGCACTACCAACACTCTTCTGGAACTTACCGTTTGAGAGTGACTACTGTTTCTAATGTGTTGACTGGAGACGAGCAAGTGTTGGCACAATCGTTCGATCAAGAAGCTGCAGCAGTTTTGATGGCACGTGTGACACTCTTCAAGTCTGAACAAGATGACGGAGCAGATGTGCTAAGATGGATTGACCGGATGTTGATCAAGTTATGCCAGAAGTTTGCGGACTACAGAAAAGATGTGGAGGAGTCGTTCAGATTACATCCTCAGTTTGCTTTGTACCCTCAATTCATCTACTACTTGAGAAGATCTCAATTCTTGCAGGTGTTCAACAACTCGCCCGATGAAACTGCCTTCTACAGACATGTGTTGTTGAATGAGGACACCAACAACTCATTGATTATGATCCAACCAACGTTGACTGCGTTTGGCTTGGAGCTAGAAGAACCGGAAGCCGTTTTGTTGGACTCCGTGTCAATCAAAGACGACCGCATTTTGCTCTTGGATACCTTCTTCCACATCTTAATTTTCCACGGCAGAACTGTGGCTCAATGGCGCAAGGCCGGCTACCAGGACCAGGAGGAATACGCCGACTTCAAGAAATTGTTGAGTGACCCCAAGGTTGAGGCGGGCGAATTGTTGATTGATCGTTTCCCATTGCCAAGATTTATCGACACAGAGGAGGGTGGATCGCAGGCCAGATTCTTGTACTCCAAGTTGAACCCAAGTACCTCTTACAACTCGCAAGAGATCTCGCGAGGCGCAGTGGTGTTGACCGATGATGTTTCGCTTCAAGTGTTCATGTCTCACTTACAAAAGTTAGTTGTGTCTGGATCCAACTAATAGAACTATGCGTACGAGGACAAATAAAAGTTGCCAATAAATGATATACGATGGTGAAATACGTAGAAAAGGTATGGTGGGGGGGGGGAGCAAGTTCCGGGGGAAAAGAGTAGCAGTTCCGGGCCCTATATGCAGGTCCATGACCTTATATCCAGTTCCGACCTATTAACTTAGGTCGTTTCATCCTGTCCAGAAAAAAATATTTTTTCATAATTTTAAACTGTAGTTAATTTATGTGGTTTCTTTATGAATATGTTTTTCGGAGAACTGTGAATTTGGAGTTTGTGGGCAGTGAGGAGGAGGGTAAGGATTGCACGTGAAAGTCATGTGATCATTCCGAGGTCGGACCCACTAGGTCTTTAATTCCCCCATCCCAATATTTATTTCTTGGATGAAGTCCGAATTTTTTAGTAGAGATCTTGACGAAGCAACTCTTCAGTTGCATCTCGAATGAAAACTTAAATTTTATCTTGAATTGCCACGTTGAAGTGCTGGTATACCTCGGATGTGCACAGTAGGTCACTGAGTAACGGAGTAACGGAGTACTACAAGGTAATAATCCCAACAATTGGTGACCTAGCAATTTGACATTGCATGCATTTCAGCTACATTAAATAAACATAATAATAATAATAAAAATACAAATGAATATAAAAAAAAATCAAGCAGCAGTATAGTACTACTACTAGAGAAATACTAGTATTACAGTATTACAGCACCTGTTATGTTCTTTCAATAGATTTATGCCTAAAATCTTATATTCGTTGATGGGGCTTCAAATAGAGGAATCGGAATGGCTTATAGAACTTTAAGAGAAACGTGGAACCGAACAAACTCTCCACCGAACAATAGTAAGGATTGTTCTAGAATATTCGAAAGAGGTCATCTATGCACGAGGTGCTCTGATGGCCAAACGCCGTATCACCATTGTAACAATCGGACTGAGAACCGAGGAGGCTTCATAATACCTTCATAGCCAGGGCCCTGCCTATGGTGGATCTAACAGCACCTTTAGTGGAGTAGTAGTCGTGAGGTAGTAGAGTAGTGCAGTAGTCAATTAGTATAGGAGCTAAGTAGTAGCGTCGTAAATAAGTTAAGTAGTTAAGTAGTTAAGTAGTTAAGTAGTTAAGTAGTTAAGTAGTTAAGTAGTTAAGTAGTTAAGTAGTTAAGTAGTTAAGTAGTTAAGTAGTTAAGTAGTTAAGTAGTTAAGTAGTTAAGTAGTTAAGTAGTTAAGTAGTTAAGTAGTTAAGTAGTTAAGTAGTTAAGTAGTTAAGTAGTTAAGTAGTTAAGTAGTTAAGTAGTTAAGTAGTTAAGTAGTTAAGTAGTTAAGTAGTTAAGTAGTTAAGTAGTTAAGTAGTTAAGTAGTTAAGTAGTTAAGTAGTTAAGTAGTTAAGTAGTTAAGTAGTTAAGTAGTTAAGTAGTTAAGTAGTTAAGTAGTTAAGTAGTTAAGTAGTTAAGTAGTTAAGTAGTTAAGTAGTTAAGTAGTTAAGTAGTTAAGTAGTTAAGTAGTTAAGTAGTTAAGTAGTTAAGTAGTTAAGTAGTTAAGTAGTTAAGTAGTTAAGTAGTTAAGTAGTTAAGTAGTTAAGTAGTTAAGTAGTTAAGTAGTTAAGTAGTTAAGTAGTTAAGTAGTTAAGTAGTTAAGTAGTTAAGTAGTTAAGTAGTTAAGTAGTTAAGTAGTTAAGTAGTTAAGTAGTTAAGTAGTTAAGTAGTTAAGTAGTTAAGTAGTTAAGTAGTTAAGTAGTTAAGTAGTTAAGTAGTTAAGTAGTTAAGTAGTTAAGTAGTTAAGTAGTTAAGTAGTTAAGTAGTTAAGTAGTTAAGTAGTTAAGTAGTTAAGTAGTTAAGTAGTTAAGTAGTTAAGTAGAGCAGTACCAAAATAGAGTAGTACCAAAGTAGTGCCGTAGTAGAGTAGAGTAGTAGCAAAGTAGTGGAGAAAAGTGTGTATCAAATTTTGACTCTTAAGTTTGATTCTTTGGACTTCTATAAGTATTGTGATTTCTTGCATTTCCTTCTTATTTATTAGCATTGAAGCACAAAATACACAAGTATACTACTAGCCATTATCTACTGCAATAAACTTCTATAGAGTGTATGCTTCCATATACAACACTACAGCACTAAAAGACTCTCTCTCTAAAACAGTACATTACCACCTCGCTGTACTAGAGTAGTAATCTAGATAGAGTCCTGAAGTAGTAGTAGTAGTAGTAGTAGTAGTAGTAGTAGTAGTAGTAGTAGTAGTAGTAGTAGTAGTAGTAGTAGTAGCAGTGATGGTGGTGTTGGTGATAGTCGGTTGGAGGAAGCCCTAGTTAGTGGTCATGGTCTCACTCGGTAGTATTGATTTTGTAATGACTAGAAATTATTAAAGGGAACTATTGTGATATTCAGGTGCTAACCAAAAATTATTCTGTCCAATCTGTCCAATCTGTCCTGTAGTCCGTGGTAGTACTAGTGGCATCTTTAACCGGTATAACTTGACAGTGGTAACATTGTTATGAATTCAATGCAAATTCTTCCTAAAACTAACTACTTGCTTAGTTCCATAGTATAGTACTTGGTATTCTTGGTTGGTCGAGGAACACAATAGTTACCACACTGCCAACTCAATTGGTGAAAGTTCTGATACGAATATATTATTTGAATGTTACAGTAAAGTATCACTATAGTAGATCATCTCTATATTAGAGTATCCCTATCGTAGAGTATAATTTATTTGGCGTGGTGGTGGGGCTGGATGGGAATTGGCCCATACTGAGTGTCAAGTATGGAAACTGGGTGACTTGCGAAAAGCGTTGGTCGCGAATCTCACTTGGTCCCATACTAAATGTCTGGACAAAACAAATGGATTTTAGACACTTTTTGTTAGTGCGCATGGAAATTTATGAGCCAAACAAAGATGAATTGTGCGCGTGCAATGTTCCTAGAAAAGTGGGTTTAAGTCTTAGAGGGTCGGTTTATCGCTCACATGCTTTAGTCTATACAGTATTTTTCAAAACTATTCAAACCAAGGAGGGCACAATGTTTGGAACCAGAACTAGCAAAATTGAACAAACCAATAGCTCAAAAAGTTTCATATCCCTTTGCACAGTGTTTCAAACCAAATGGCGGAATGTTTCACACCAACTTTCATTAGAATTCAATATTCTGAAATCTTAAATCTGGACACTGGTTTGAATAATTTTGAAAATCACTGTAAGGTAACAACAAAATCTCTAGCAAGACATGTTTTGTGCACCAGTGTCACCCATAGAGTGAAAAGTAGCACAGTACTAAACATATAAAATATTTTTGCCATATTTGAAACAAGATAGCTTCTTATAGACGGGAGCATATGAGTAATTTTTAACCCTAACATACATACTATGGAATTATGTGTATAAGAAATGTAGCTGAGATCTAGTGGTGCACCAAGAAGGGGGATAATCACTTAAAAGCGTGCGACTAGGCAATACAGTACTCACAAGCAGCAGATAGTAACCACTCATAACCACAAGATATCATAAAGCAACCACTCATATTACAAGACATCAAAAAGCAACCACTCATATTACAAGATATCAAATAGCAACCACTCATACTACAAGACATCAACTAGTATGTACTTATAAGCACTTGATCATGACAGCTTATTTATTTACCAGTTATTATTACTGTAACAATATGCTATAAATAACACATTAGAGTAGTATACTATTGTAATACCACACAAAAGTAAATGGAAAGGTGAGCTCGGTGAAACTCTGGTATTTTCCAAGATAAGGTGATTTGAGGGAAGTAGAGATTGAGAGACCGTAGTTAGAGTGAAAGACCAAATTTAGAATTACGAAGTAGTAAACGTATTATTCTATTATAGTAGTACTAGTATACCAACAGTTAAGAAGTAGTACTAGTATACCAGCAGTTAAGAAGTAGTCCTAGTATACCAGCAGTTAAGAAGAAGTAATAGTAGTAGTAGTAGTAGTAGTAGTAGTAGTAGTAGTGAGTCAGTTATAGTTTTCGTACTCTCTAGTCATATTTAGGTCTGTAATTGAGTCAGTAATGAAAAGCTGCTAAATCTAGTGGTACTACCAACTAGTGTATGTTGCACCCATAGTAGTACACTATATAATCTGCCTTATTCCTTCCTCTTCAAGCACCACCTTCATTTTTTATCGTCAAGCACCGACATTTTTATGTTCTTGGGAATTGCTCCCATCTCTTCAGCATCACATCTCATCAGAACCATTATTCCAGTGGCTGGTACTCTATACTCTAGTATTAGTGAGAGTTAGTTGGACCAGCATTCTAATTGTTACACCAAGTCTACATACTACAAGACAGTACGATTGACAATTCAATACACTAAACTATTATACTAGTACTTTATATGGGAAATAGTAGTGTAGAACAGAGTAGAGTAGTAGAGTATAGTGGAGAAGTAATTAGCTATAGTGCCATAATCAGTATGTAGAGAGTAGCCTAGAACACCAATCTGTTAAGCCACTAAAATACACCAAGACACTACACTACACTACACTACTCTCACATTACTGGGATATACTACACTGTGTATATAATGTAAGACAGCAAGTAACATGATTAAATAGTATAACATAGTACATTGTTGTTTTTAGACAGTGTAGAGCACTTCATAACAAGTATAGTGCTATGTTTCTGGTGTTGTGTTGCTATAGTGTTATAGTAGTAGTAGAGTGAATGAGAGTGTATTAAAGTGAGGTTCTACACTCCGAACAATTGATGACCAATTAATGACCAATTGTTTGACTGTGTTTATTACTATGTGGTTAGAAATCTGATAGATACTAGTTTATGGCTTTCTCACGTGACGCGTATCACGCGCAGCTTCATCCATTGCGGCATATACATCTATTCAAAGAACACTCCACCAGTATGTCTGAAGATCTAGACAAACTCAGTGCAGGTATGTTAGGCGTGGTTAGAACCACATTTTATAGTCCCTAAATCAATATAAACTAACCACAGAGGAAATTGCGCTCTATGACCGTCAGATCCGTCTCTGGGGTGCAGATACCCAGATCCGCTTGCAATCAGCCAAGATCCTAGTGATCAACCTTGGGGGTTTGGCCACGGAAATTGTGAAGAACCTTGTTCTTGGAGGAATCAATAGTATTGAGATTTTGGACGACTCCGTGGTGAAAGATGAGGACTTTGCTGCCCAGTTCTTCTTACCCAATGACAACTCCATCATTGGAACACCTAAACTCCCCCACGTCCTCTCTGCAATTAAGGAATTGAACACACGGGTGCACCTTTCCATCAACACCAAAGCGCTTAGTTCATTGCTGGATGAATATTTCAAATCATTTGACTTGATCATCGCTACTGAGCTCTCCAAATCTGATTTGCTCCATGTCAACCACTTGAGCCGTACCCACCAGATCCCACTCTATGCTGCTGGTCTCCACGGCATGTTTGGTTACATTATGACTGATCTAATAAGACACGAGTCCACCGAGGTGTACGATAAAGGAAACCAGGCTCGTGTGGCTGGCTCAACCATTAACGAAGTCAAGAAAATCGTGTCTGTGACCGAGAAAAACGACCAAGAGACCGTCACCATTGTGAACGAGTACTTTCCGCTTGAAAATATGTTTAGTTCTACTAAATTGACTCACCAATTGAACAAGAGACAAATGAGACGTCTTTCTCCGGCATTGCCTTTGATGTTTGCATTGTTCGAAGTGGAAAAACCGGCTTCTCCGCTGGATATTGTGGATAAAACGATTTTGAAAGAAAAAGCCTTGGATGTGTGCAAGTCGTTTCTGCTTGCTCAATCCGTGATTACTGACGAGTACCTTGAGTACTTCTCTACACAGGCATTTGCAGAGTTCTCGCCAGTTGCTGCAGTTTTGGGTGGAGTATTGGCTCAGGATATCATCCAGTATTTCGGGAAAAAGGACAGTCCAATCAACAACTGCTTGATCTTCGATGCCATACAATCGGAGTTGCCCATCTACTTTCTATAGCCTCTATACGATCCAATACCATTCCACACCGCTATTACACCACCATCACTTCCTCTATGTAGTCTTCCTCTATGTAGTCTTGATATTCAGTTCTCACACTGATTATTTATTAGGTGTGAGCGTTCTTCCCTTTCTCTTCTTCAAATATGAAGTGTCTCGCAAATACCTTAAGGTCTCGGAAAGCTTTGCTCGGGACGTGGCAAGGCCTACCTCTGCATCCTCGATTTGCTTGATCACCAAAGCCTTTTTCTGCTTATGCACCTCGTCCTCTTGTCTGGTTTGTTCAAGGGCAGTTTCGATTTGGGCTGATAATTTGGTGATTTCCTGCATACTCTCTTGGATCTGGGCGTTGCTCTGTTCTATAGATTCTTCACAGTTGCTGATCTCTTTGGTCATGTAATTCTTCTCGTCACCCTTAACTTGAAGCAGCAGCACGGCATTCTTCACCTCATTCTGAAGAGCCCATATTTTGTGCTGGTTCCGGATGAAAAGAGCCTTGGCTGAGTCTTCTGCCACACCGGCAACTTGCACATAGTTGGCGATTTTGTTTTCGAGCTTGTCTTGCCTCTCCTTCATCTCGTCGTTTTCCTGTATGCGTTTCTGCATCTTCTTCAGTGTCACCTGTAGCCTCTGCTCGGCAAAATCCACTTCTTCCATGATCCCTGCCAATACCTTTCTAATTTCCTCTACTCTTCTGCCAAAGCCTTTGGAGTGGCTCTGGAACTCTTCGTAGCACTCGTACTCCTCCTTAATGTTCGTAAGCTCCATGTACTCTGCATTTAACTCTGTGATGAGAAGGTGAGTAAGATGCGACGGGGTCTCCGACTTGATGGTAGCTGCATGATGGTTGTAGATACCGCTGATGGTGTTGTAGTCGTTTTTCAAGGGGTTGGTGACGTAGTCCAGCTGGAGACGCTTGGACTCGTAGTAGGTCTTGCGCTTCTTAGTACTGGAGAACTCCGACGAGTCGTATGGTGTGTAATGGTACCCCACCTCGGTCAATAAAGAGCGTTCCACATCTTTGGCGGAAAACTTAGGGAGCTTGGGAAGTTCCGGAAGGGGCCATGCCGGAAATGAAGACAGCGACGACGAGTCAAACACATAGTCAAAGAATGTATGTGACAAGTATGTGAGGTTCTGATTATAGATAGGGAACAAGTCCGGAGGCAAGTAGCCCACCTGGTCCCGCAAGCACACAATAGACGAGATCAATTTGTACAAGTAGCTGGGGTCGTTCTTGAACAGCTCATAGTGTGCAAGACAGTGTTCAATGGAGTATGTGGGGATCAATTTGAGCACCACCGCACCAGGAGAGCCAGGCGCATGGTTCTGATGGCGGAGTTTCTTGTAGAAAGGCAGCAGCGAGTCCATATGGCTATCCATGTGGATCAATACATCAAGCTTGACCGGGTCCAAGTCGTAGTCTTTGCGAGTAAGCACGGAGTCACTAGGGATCAAGTGGATATAGGTCAAGCGAGGGTTTTTGGCCCCGGCCTTGGCCGATTTGGTGGAGTCTCGCTTGACGTGGTTTCCAGCATAACGTTGGATGACCTTGGGTCCATAGCAACCCAAAATAAGAGCTTCCGTCAAGTCAAACATACGGTGCTCATTCTTCATGACTATACCCACATGTTTATAGCCAGCCAGGGCGTTGTTCCGGATAATAACGTTGATAAGTTTCTCCAACACGTTGAACTTACCACTAGTATCAGCGAGCTTGGTCGGGAGGTCTCTAAGGCCCAAGTTTTTGGGCATGTAATGCTGGATGAGGAGGTATGGGTGCGTCAGCACTAGCATGCAGTTGCTGGCACAGATCTCCAACGACTTGCGAATGAGTTCCGTAGTGTCGTGGGTTTCGCAGTACTTAAGGATGTCAGGATAGTGGAGCGACACGATTTGGTCTGTGAGTTCTTTTTGGAACTCAAACATGGGCGTGGCCAACATGTACTCTCCGGAGGTGTTGATGTGGTCCAAATGCAAGTCCACGATGGGAGGTTCGGGCGTACCATCTAGAATACTGGTCAAGTCCATTTTTGTTGGCTTGTGTCTATCGCTAGTATCTTGTTGTTGGTGTTGTTTAGACGGTTTTGTTGTTTGTGTTGGTGTAATTCGTTTCTTGTGGGGCGATGGAAGAAGATTTGGATGTGAATGGAATAAAATGTGGTGACTTGCTTTGGTGTGTGGATGGAGGTTGATAGTGACGGATAAGAGATGCGCGCTACTGGCTGAATGAATGGTTGCAGTAACAGTGTATAGTGAGAAAAAAGTGGAAATCCCGATGAGGTTTTTTTTTAGGTTAAGAAATGTAAATGCTCTAAGCTTTTCGCTAAGAGAGGTTATGGATTTGTGGGTTTTGTTTTGGGCATTACATTTGGGGTTTTACGTATTTTATTTTCTAGCTTTTATTTTTGCCCGTTGACTGTGGATGTTTTTGTATGTGGTTCCTATATGGGGGGGTGGGGTGGGGTGGGGTGGGTGCTGGTCTTCGAGTCGGACTTATGGGCATTCATCCCTTGGCATTGTGCTAGCCGCTGTGGGTCACTGTCCATTGTGTAATTAACTTTGGGTGTCACTATCCATTGTGGTGGACGCTGTGGGCACTGCTTTGCATTGTCTTATTAGCTTTAAGTGTCTCCCTGCCATTGTCTTGCTAACTTGACCTTTCCGCTGCTATTGTATCGCTGCTCTATTTTCCGTGCTATTGTCTCATTGGAATCCGCTTTGTTAATGTGTCTTCTGGAATGACACTCTGGACTCCTTCCTGATTGTAGTGCGCACCACTCGCAGATGGGGCCATCACTAGACTCGCCTCTTCACCTTAGATAGGAGGTTCCCAATGCCTTTCATTTTCATCCCCTAGATCATTTTTCCACCTCCACTAAAGCTTTAATCCACTAATATTCAATCCACTGAAGCTTCATCCACTAGGCTATATTATTTCCGGTTTACACGTGCTCTCACACCATTGTTCCCCACGTACGGAGGGTCCGGTCCCATCCACTACTCACAATGCTCTCGCCAGACATACTGATATCACAGCTCATCACCTTATCGGTATGGCCACGCAATGTCTTGGTCAACACCCAGTTGTCACTGGACCACACCTTGATGGTACCATCATAAGACAGACTGACCAAAAGAGTGCCGCAAATATCCAAAACCTGTGGGTTTTGATCATTCTCGTCCGTTACCGGCTGTGCCAATTTGGAAGTGTTCGTACCTCTCACAAACCTCACGTCACTCACAAGCTTGGAGTGTGCTGGTATGGTGAACAGCTCTCGTTCTGGCTTTCTCAAGTCCCATATTTTAATGGAGTTGTCCCCACTTCCAGTGGCCAAATGGTACCCGTTTGTAGACCAATCCATGCAGTAGATTCCCTGCAGGTGGCCCTGGAGAGAAGCAATGGTTCGGCCACTGCGTAAATCCCAGATACGGCTGACCGCATCAAGCCCTCCTGTACCCAATAAACTGCCATCTGGGTGGAAGCTGCATGCAAATACTTCTTTCGCGTGGCCTTCCTGCTCAAGTAATTCCTTTTCGGGCCGTTGAGTGTCCCATAATTTCCAGACCTGGTCAAACGACGTAGTGCAGAAGTAATCTCCACTGGGATGAGAAGCTACCTGGGCAATCCGGGAATCGTGGGCGTTTCGTAGCGTGAAAGAAGGCTTCATTTCTTTTTCTCCATCTGCAAGGTTCCATATATTGATTGTTCCGTCTGCACAGCCAGATGTAAGTACTTGATCATTCATGGCATTCCACAGGAAGGTTGTTTTTTCCAGATGGAAACCTGGTGCCAGTTTGGATACTTGCTTAAGCTCCAGTGTAGGACACCCCTTGAAAATATAAATTCCTCCATCCCATGATGAACATGCAGTGATGTTTTCAGCGGAGTTAATGTGTACACAGCTCACCGCCCTAGTGTTTCCCTGCACATTGTAAGAACCAAGCAACTCGTAATTTGAAACAATGTGGCCAATACTTCTCCTGTGTCTGAGCACTTTTGTAAAATCCTCGCCACTTGCAAGCGCCCTCTGGCGGGCATTTCGGGCCATAGCCTTCCCAATCAGGTATTCAAGGATACGTTTGCGGGCAGCTAGAAGGTCCTCAGATCCAGGAGTATAAAATTCTTCTTCCTCTTCCTCTTCTTCCTCTTGGTCTTCCTCTCCTTCATTGGCCAGAACCATTTCGTCATTGCTTTCCTCGTCGAATCCCGTGTGCTTTAGCTCGTCTGATTCCTGTATGAGACGGGCCCGCCTATCAGCCTTTGATTCGTCTGCAAGAGTCTCAGGATGGCCTAGCCGGGCCAATTCGGCACGCACGTCTTCGTCATTGGTAGGAACAGATGAAAAGACGGGGGCCAGCGGTTGTTTGTCGTTGACTATGGGTGCAAAAGAGGAAGCCATTATGGAGTAGAGAGAGAGCGCGATGGAGACTAGTAGGGCCGGTCACGTGTGCACCCAGTCCAATGATTCTGATTCTTATACTACTTCACCCAAACCATCGGTAATTCTGTATTAATCATAGCCTACATTTTGAATGCCTAGTATTCAAAGTTCGTAACTGTTATTTCAAGTACTAGGACCCAGTACTTAGTACATAATACTCAGTATTCTCAGTTAGTATTCGCAGTATCAGTATCCAGTACCAGTACTCTCAATACTCTCATTAGTCTTCAGTACTCTTAATGGTTTTCAGAACTCTGAATTCTTCTCAGTACCCTTAATGCTTCTCAAAGCTTCCCAGTGGTTCACTAACAATCTCCACGTCATGATCTGAGTGAAGATGTTAGTGGTTTGTTTCAACTACCCTCTTGGCATAACTAGCAAAGTCCTCAGTCTCATTCACACGCTCATCAAGGTCCGGCTGACAAAATACCGCCAAAGTGTTTCGAGAAATTCCAGGATGGTTAGTTCCCTTGACATAATGAGGGACAGCCCGAAAAGAGCCCTTGGATATTTCTTGGAGCGTAGAACCACTTTGGAAGGCCAAGCAGTCGGATGGAATACTCATCTGCACAATGTTTCCATGGCGGTTGCGAATGTAAAGGCCTGCGTCTTTATCTGGGGTGCGCTCAAGAGGCCCATTCGCATCCATGAATAATGCGCTGGTAAGCCCAGTAAGACACGAATGGACCAAGTGCTCGCCACACCACGAATCATGTTGCGTATTGGGGGCATGGCCATCTGCATAATAGTGCAAGAGTCGGGCCTTGGTGCATGTGGATGTGCGGGTGATACGCTCCAAAAGGCCCTTCTGGTACTCGGCAAAAGTGGACGCAATATACTGGTCACAGCTGCGAGCCACCAGGGCCCCAATATCCACAATCATTTTCCATAATTTTTTGCAGTCGGTCTCAAAGGTTTGGAGCCCCGGAAGGCTGTTTCGGGGCCATACATTTGGTTCAGTGTACATTTTGAAATCGGGGTACTTCTCCACTACATGCCGTGCTGGTGCTTCCAATCCACTATCTTGACAAAACGCACAATTGATGTAAAACGAGCCCTTGTTGAAATCAGCGAGTCCGGAGTTTGGGAATTTTTCTCTTCCGCGGGACCAGCCCGTGAGCCACATGGCCTCGCTGCGTTCCAAGGGTTCGAGTTCTGATGCTGGCAAATTGGCTATTATGGACATATTGCTGAGGACCTTGGTGCGAAGGTCTTTAAAGGACTCAGGAAGACCACTCACCAAGAGAATGCCGAGTGAATTGGGGCCAAAGGCTTTTTCCAAGGTTTGAGGAGTTAAGCCTTTTTGGAGTTGCTTCACGGTCACAGTAACTGCACTCATTGATTCAATGAAGGTTTCGTTTTGTTTTTGTTTTTGTTTTTCGTTTTCGTTTTCGTTTTCGTTTTTGGTGTTGATTTTTGATTTGGGTTTTGAGGTGCGTCGGGGGTTGCATGCGTGGATTGATGGTACTCCGAGGAGGGCGTGCACCTGCGTGAGACTCATCTCAGCTGATCGGGTCATATGACTGCACGGCTGCCTTGTGACGGCTGCCACCCTCCATACACACTTTTACATGCATTGTTTTTTTTCAGAAGGTCATTGTTTTTTCAGAGGGTATGAAGTGTATGTTTCTGGAATTCGTGGATGGACCTGAAAATCCGTCTTTCCCGTGGCTTTTCTTTGCGGAACTTCATTTTGGTGCCCATGGAGAATCGTTTTTTGGAGTCACGTGGCTCGCCAGGGCCAAGGGTCAAGATCAAAGCTGAGCGTTCGGGTGATTTGACTGCAAATCTCACCCCAAAAAATGCCCTAAACTCCGCCAACGTTAACTGCTCCACTATAGTTTCATCTATAGCCTCTTCACACCCTCTGCTTCCGAAATTGTAGGCTTTTCGGATAATCTGGTCCAATGCACACCAGTGCCGATGGAAAGAAGCATCTTGCGCCTGGTTCTCGGATCCTTGGAGTGGCTTGATGCTTCCAAAAAGACTGGATGGGTTAATATCTTCTTCCAGATCATCTGCAAGTGCTTGTAGAAACGGCTTCTTGACACTTGTTTCAAAAACTGCTTCATTCATTTGGTTGAGACTGGCCTCTAGGTCTCCCATATAAGCCTCCATTTGCTCTACCACATGACCTGTCAGATGCTTGGTGGTGGGAATGGTAATATGCAAGCCAAAGTTATTTCGGAACACTTTCAACCCCGTAGAGATGGTGTATGCTAAGTCCCGCTTATCTCTGAGGTTATGGTATGCTGAGGCCTGGATCATCTGCTGGAGCACTTTGGAAAGAGTATAAGAATACCGGTCGCTTCGCTGTGTTATCTGCACATAATACAAAACCACAGCCACCGGGTCAGATTCGTTATTGGGCAATTCAAACTCGTAGTATGCTCCATTGGCCAATGAGATGGATGAATCAAGCAGTCGCTCAGGGAAATCAGGCCTGCTGGGCTGCATAGAACGACAATTTTGAGCAACTGTATCGATTTGGGTCTCGGAAAAGTCTCCACTCATGAGAATTTGAGTGAAATTCTGACATTCCAACAAAAGAAGCGAGAGTTCTTGGAGTGAACCTGCATCCAACATCTCAAGAGTCTGGATCCGTTGTTCTGGCAGCACTATTCCCTGCTCCAAAAGCTGGTAGATCATCACGTGCACCTGCTTAATTCCCTTTTCATGGATGTACTCCTCGAACTTACGTCGAAGATATACCCTGGCCGACTTAAGTTCGTTGTAGTGGCACGTATGGTCTGAGAAGCTGAATATTTCTCGGAGAGCAGTCTCAAGGATATATGTGACAATAGAGGGTCTTCCTCCCACGGTGATCAAAAGGGAAGGTTCTCCATGGATATTGGCGTGGATTCCCCAGGAAGATCCAAAAAGCTCGAGGTTATAGAACCGGCTTTTTAAGCGTTGGCCTGTGATCGCAGCCATAACCTCGAGGAGAACCAAAGACTCAGCATTTTTCCGAAACGTCCGGAAATCAATATAGATAGAAGCCAGTGATCGATGAACAAAAGGTGTTTGAACAAGCCACACTTCTTGAGTTGATGCTTGCAGGTGTAAAATGGGATTTTCTGGAGCACTGGCAATATGGCGATATTTGGCAGACGAAATGATGGTTTGAAACTCCAAAAGATCGGGGATTTCCTGGCGTAAATCTCCAATTGGGTAGGCCACACACATACTCGAACCTACGTCTGAGTTTACATAGTGCATGGTGTCGAATGGGCATTGGAACTTGACATACTCGAAATCAAAGTAGGTATCTTGCACCAAGTCAAGGTTTTGACGGAACTGCAAGAGTGATTTCGGGTTGGAGTCGCAGATCTGAAGTTTGAGCAGTTGCCGGTCAAAAAACTGGCTCAAAAAGAACCCAAAGCTTTGTT
Organism: Metschnikowia lochheadii; assembly: GCA_002370915.1. Lineage (NCBI taxonomy): Eukaryota > Fungi > Ascomycota > Pichiomycetes > Serinales > Metschnikowiaceae > Metschnikowia > Metschnikowia lochheadii. The sequence goes on along the minus strand of NLAW01001749.1, from coordinate 70,838 downwards.
GGACTAGGCATGATGGGTCCCAGTCTCCACGGAGGAACCCCAGGCCCATCTGGAGATTCTCTGCATACAGAGCCACTTCTTCGCCATCTTTCTCGCCCAGACTGGTCATAAAGAGATATTCATCAATTTCCACGTACTCATGAGCCACACGGCTCCATGTAGACTCGGCCAATTTCCCCATGACCTCCTCGATATAGTAAAATACAATGGCCAATAAGTCTTTGAGCCTATACATGCCAGTCTCAGTGCATTCAAAAGCAAGAATAAAGAACGTATCGTCTCGAGACACCTTTTGCGTATAGGCATATAAGCGTTCGATGTAGTGTTTAGAGTATCTCAAGTAATGGCACAAGGAGGTGCGAGACTCGTCACCCAACACATATGTCAAGGTACTTTGCACGGTAGCAGGCACTTTAAGCGAGCCTTTTCTCATGGAATAGCAGAGTCTGATTTTGCGGGTCCCAGATTTAATGAACATGCAGTTAGGGTCTGTCTCCAGAAAGATATCGTTTTGTAAAGGCTTCAGTTCAGGACATGCCACATAAGGAAGATCTCCATATGCACATAGAAGGGCTTTCCGAAGGTGGTTGATGGACTGGGGACCTTTGATCACGAGTGCACTATTGGCCGGTAAGAAAGAACGGGCATGGTGGTCGGAGATCATACGCTTCAAGCCCAGAACACCGGCCAAAGTGGCTTTGTTGCCCGTAGAAAAGCGGCTGAATGGGTGTTGGTTATTAGTCAAAAGCCTTAAGCCGTGCCAGAGCATTTTTTCCATATCGGACTTGTTCATATTATGCTCATCGTCCACGAAACCAATCTGCTTGGCCACCATGGAGCTGGAGATCCGAGGACTTTTCAATAAACTGGCAAACATTGGGAGTGCCAGGTCCAATAAGAACTGATCTTTCCCCGCCAGTTCATGGGCAAACGTAGAGATTTCAAAGCCAAAGGTGGTCTGGTCCGCACCGGTAGAAGCACTAAAAGAACCACCACAAGCCATAAGGATATTCTGGAGCTGTACCAGTTTATCACCAACACATACCATATGTTCACAAAGATGAGCCAAGCCCAAAACCTGTGGGTCCAGGTACGAGCCTGCTCCGATGACCATCGCTGCGGAGATGATATGCGAAGAGGCATCATTGATGAGAATACACTTCAAGCCCGAGGAAAGCTCTAGGCATTCGTACTCGCGGGCCGCATGCAGCGCCGGCAAGGCAATTTTTGGCCGCCAGCTCTTGTGCCTGCTAAAAGAAAATGGCATGGTAACGTTGTGTTTAGTGGTGTAGCCATTTAGCGTTGGAGCGCTAGACAAAGGACTCAAGCGGAAGCTGATTGCCTGTTTGGGCCATGACAATGGGTACATAAAGGAATGTCCCAAAAGAGACCGGGATGGCCCAGGCCTTTTCCACTAGTCTATATACTAAAGGTCAGATCCAAAGAAGAAAAAAAAAAAAAACATCCGGTACTGTCGCATGTATTGTCGCATGTGTCCAGAGATATATCATATCATCAGCCGCGTCCTCATCTCACCAGTACAGTATGCATCGCAGCCAGCCATGCCTCCATATACCCTCTACTATAGCCCTCTACTAATAGCCCTACACCAAAAGCCATACACCAAAAGCCCCACACCAATAGCCCTACACCATAAAATAACTTCCATTTTAATTCCATATCTAATTCCGAATTTGTACTAGCATGTCCTGCTTTAAATTTTTTTTTATTCTTTCGTATTTCGTTTTTTTTTTTTTTTGTGGGTTTATACTACCTGGAGTGGTCTTATAATCTGGTTAGAGTGGTGTCATAATCTGGTGGTGCGGGTGCAGGCTCAAAGCATATGAACACCATGGATAATTTCACAAGAAAAATTTGCAGTAGAGGTGGGGAGAGTTTGAGAAAAACTATGTGTGAGTGAGGCATTGTTTTATCGGAGAAATCGGGGGAAAAAGAAAAAAATAATAATAAAATAAAATGAAACGGTGGTTATAACCACAATGGCTGTGGACTATTGTCTTAGCCTCTTATTATTAGATCCACTGTAATGCCCGCAGTAAGCCATAGCCTTAGCCTTAGCCTTAGCCATAGCCTTAGCCTTAGCCATAGCCTTAGCCATATATCTATTAGATTCAGTGTCACAAAAACAAAAAAACACAAAAATAAGAAATCAAAAAACAGAACACTTCTATCGTGTCTAATTCACTGGTTCAATAAAATTACTATATTAATACTTTATATTGGTCAAGTTTTGATAACTCCACGGTAATTATGGCAGGTAATGGTACAGTAGTGGGGGCGGTGTACTGTGTGTGCAGGACCTCTCTTTATATCTGCTTGGGCCAAGGCCTATAGTCTCTCCTTTTCGAGTTTTCATGGGGCAAGTTCTTGAACTTTTCTCTCTTTAGCTCTCTTGGCCTCTTAGTCTCTTGGCCTCTTGGACTCTTGGCCTCTTGCTGCTTTTTAAATTGCAAATCCCTTTGCTTTCTCTTCTCTTTTGCTGCTTTCAATGCTTCCCTTTGCAAGTCCTGCTCTGCTTTGGCTTTCGCGAGCACCTCGTCTTTGGCTTTAAAGGTGGATTCTTCTATTGGGGCTTCATCGGAGTCCGATCCAGAGTTCACGCTTACTGGTTCAGGCGTTCCAAGACTGATTACCCCTTCCTTTTTTGGAAGCTCTCCTTCATCGGTGAAGGTGATCTTCTTCTTATTAGTTGCACAAGTAATTCATTTCATTAGTAGAAGCAAGAATCTCATGTATTGGATTTATTTTTGTCTCCGAGTGGATCTATCCTTGTTAGTGGTGCCTTTAAGAGTATATTTTGTTAAAAAGCTCTTTTGACGTTTTCTTGTGATTGATTCAGAAGATATTACGCTAACAATATATTCAGTATACTAGTCGTAAGATGTACAAGTAGAAAATGGTCCTTGGAGAGAAAGCATATGAAGGAACTTTATCTTTTGAAATTGATGGTGAGGTAGTATAAGTTCCAAGTAATTTGTGATGATTTTTTGGGAAAGCCAATTGGGGTTTCAATGGTCAGGTGACCAAGAAAGGGAATTGTGGGTATATATTCCTCATATCACAACACTCTTTATTATAGTGGTTTCATTAATGGACTCTAGATTCCTAATATGCACTTATTCGAAAAAATTATCACACTAGTATTTTATTAGGTAGATTCAATAAAAGTGTCTCTTCGATATTGTGTTATATGCAGGTGAGACGTTTATAAAACCATAATTTCTCTGACTATAATTTGTGTCACTTGCTTTGATAAACTGATTTTTAAATCTTCACTAGTATAGGTTGCAGCGCGTATTAAGAAGCATATTGGGGTTTCACTATGGATATCTCCGGTAGTAATCTCTGTGATAGGCCTACAGTACAGCTTTACAGTCACAACCGTGCCATAGACTAGTAATTGAAAGCTTCTTAAAGTCGTAGTAATAGTAATTAGGACTATTAGTAAGAGATACTAGTTAACAGTAGTATTTCTGAAGTAGTGGTTATAGTAAGTAGTATGTTTAGTCTGGACTGAGGGATTGCTTGCTTTCCAGAGACAGAAGAGCTTCTTAAACAGCAGGTACAAAATACATGATTCTCTACTATATAACTCTATATTACACTTTATTTTACCAGCTATATGACCAATCATTTGGTTGTTTTTCTTTTGGGACTTTAAGACTGCTATACAGACTTGCTCCTAGTAATGAAGTACTAGATCTCCTAAGGACACAACACTTACACGTTCTAAAGGAGAAAGTATCACCCCATTCCAGCGTTTTACTTTATTGGTATTTATTTTTATGAATTGATTTTTATGAAAGTATAAACTTTTCTGAGGATCTAACTAATAATTGTTTTACTATAGTTGGAGAAGAGTCTCGGTGTGTAGGTTCTACATCTATAGTGTTTCCGTGAATTAGTAAAGCCTTTGATGGGTGGTCGATTCTGAGACTTGACTGTACCCTTACTACTATTCAATTACTGTAAGTCCTCATGTAAGACCATGAGCTTTGGCGTCCATAGAATCCATCATTACACAACACTATACTCTAGTCTTATCTAATATACAACACTGTGTAAACCTATACTATGCGCTAGCAAAATACCTAATCCATACAATCAATGATTGAAGACTTGTTATCTCTCACTTGTGGAGTTCAGCATCATAGTACTCGGTGAACTATTACTGTATTACCATTACTACTACTACTACTACTACTACTACTACTACTACTACTATTACTATTACTATTACTATTACTATTACTATTACTATTACTATTACTATTACTATTACTATTACTATTACTATTACTATTACTATTACTACTACTATTACTACTACTACCACTTCTACTACTACTATTACTATTACTATTACTATTACTATTACTACTACTACCACTTCTACTACTACTACTACTACTACTACTACTACTATTACTATTACTATTACTATTACTTCTACTATTACTATTACTACTGACTACTGACTACTGACTACTGACTACTGACTACTGACTACTGACTACTATATTAGATCCACCATAGAAAGGCCCCGTCTATGGAAGTATCATGAAGCCTCTCAGGCCGATTACAATGGTCATTTCAAACGCAGTGTCACGGTCATCATAGTACTTCGGGTTCCAGAACAATCCTTACTATTGCTCTGGTGAAGAACCACGTTTCTCTCAAAGTTGAATAAGCAGCTTAGGTTCCTCTCTTTGAGGATATATCAACGAACATGGTTTTAGTATGGCATAAATGTATTAAAGAACATAACATATACTATACTAGTCTATACTATACTAGTCTATATTATACTATACAGTTTGATTGTTTTGAGCACCTAAATTACTAACTCTAATCGCTGATGAATCATTCGTAAGAAGAGAAGAATCGGCCACCATTAAATATTCTGGGGAATGTGGCAGAAGGGTTATAGTAACGGTGAACCAAAAGGGAGCTTGGTAGGACTTACTTATCCATTAATTGAGCACCTAAGCTCAATTCCTATATGGATTGTATTCCACCCATCTTGGATCTAACATATACTATACTATCTACTACTTACTACTTATTACTTATTACTTACTACTTACTACTTACTACTTACTACTTACTACTTACTACTTGCTACTTACTACTTGCTTATACTAGTATACATCATAAATTATACTAATTGCCTGTGTATTTTTCTGGAGTGAAGTTTCATACTGTTCTATTGTAAAAAATCATATTTGCATGTTTTGCGACGCTTAGAATGGCCATTTTTCAGGATTAGACAGAGTAGGTTCAAAATACCCTAATAGGTGGAACACTACCTATGATGATCCAGCACTACTACTACTACTACTACTACTACAAAATTACCATCACTGAAAAACTGAAATACTGAACTATTGAACTACTACTTGAACCATAATTACTGAATCTGTTAGATCTAATTACATAGGGCTCTACCCATAGAGGTACTATGAAGCCTACACCGTCTGATCTTAACAATGGCCATTGCAGAACACCATTGAGCTAGAACAATCACGGCGAATGTCTGATGAAGAATTAAATAAACCACTCAAATTCCTTCCTTGAAGAAATCATCAACGAATATAGTACAGATCAGGTATCAAACGTGGTAACAAGAATCTAACAGAGCCACCCCTGTTCCCCTATTACTGACTCTAACACTCTATCACTAAACTACTACTTGACCAGTACTACTAGTTTTTAATGGAGTATCATAGAAAAAAAGGCTATAGTGTAGTAATATAAGTATGTGTAGTGTCATGTCCAAATTAAAGCTCAAGTATTTAGGTTAGGGACGCACATGCCCAACACCACTATAAGTACCGTCATAACTACCATAACCACCATAACTACCATAACTTTCATGAATAGTATACCATATGAATTGGGATCCCCTGAAACTTTCTAGGTCTAAGCCTTTCCTTGAGGCTTGTATGAAGTGATACTCTACTAATTACACTACCACTACTGTACCACTACCCTATACTACACACTGCTATATTAATACAATGCTTGGGACTACATCATTGCATCACCTCTTCTATTACAACAGCATGATAGTATTTGCAATGTTCTTTGATCCCCGAATATTGCTTCTTAGTACTGTATCCGTCCTTATAAAACATGAGTAGTAATCCATATGTGGTTTCTGAGTTATTAAAATATTCCTCAATTATTATCCATAATTTCCACTCAAGTATTCCCAGTATTACTTAGTGTTAGTCACTAAGTGTCCTTGGGCTGGCCGCACTGCGACAACGTCACGCATTCATAGATCTAAATGAACTCTCACCAATGAGAGACCACCCCCTACTAGCCCTGTGATCTAGATCAACCCTCCCACATCCCGATCCTCCTCCTCCATTATGATCATCTAATCTAGATCATCCACTCATTATTATCACATACTTCTTCTACGTCAATTTCCTTACTGATAACTGATCACATAGTATAATAAACCACGCTTGTGATCGAGGTAATGTGTGGCTCATAACCATTGGATCACCTGACTCACCCAATTCTAACCTGAAACCCACCGACCGCATTATTTCTGTTCCCAAATTACCAACTACCCCCCTATTAAAAGCTCTAACCATGTTTTCATAACCACTCCTAACCATTAACTACTAAGACATGATTATTCCTGCTGTGTAGACCCGGATGCACGGAAAGAGGCTAGGATGTAGGAGTCCGGTATGCGCTTATCGAGAGGCTTGCATATAAGCAGGTTCGGGTGATCATGTGGCCTGCATGCACACATGCGCAATCGTCTTTAATCACTCCGCCCCATGTTTTCCTCTAAACCCCTCCTATATACTAAAGAACGCCAAATCCACCAAATCCCCACCCCTTACTAATCCCGTTTTAGACTTATATAAATAATAATCCCTGCAAAGCTCAAAGCTCCACTTTTATATAGATACCTTCTTATTCCACCCCCCCCCCTCCTACTCCTCCATATACTTTCCTTTCCCCTTCTCGACTTGCCCAACAACCACACTTGCCCAACACAGCCAGACTAGTCTTGTCCATAGAAACCCTCGAACTCAAGCTACCCAACAAAACACAGTTACATATTTAGACTGCTCATAGCCCTGTCCTCGATCACATGCTATCAAAGACCCCACCATGGCTAATCCTTACATGTATAATAGCTTCCAGTACTCGCCCTCGCTGCCCAACTCACAGCTAAACGCCTCGCCCACGTTTGTCAACGCTCAGTATAATGGGTTATCTTCGGCTTCGTCTTCCACCTCCTCCAGCAGCTATAACTATGCTTTGCACAACCCCCGCTTGAGGTATTACCTCTCCAAGTCGTTTGATGCCGAGGACGACCTTGAGTTCTGCCCCGATATCCCGGATTACCTTAACGGGTGCGGCTCGTTGAAGAAATTCAACCCCTATACAGCACTGGTGTTTTCGCCAACGGCTTTGGTTGAGCTGGATACTTCTTCCTTGGGCCTGAGCGTAACCCAGGCGCCTCTGACCCCAAGAATCAGGAAACCTATTGAGATCGTCAATCCTCATACAAAGGTCCGCTCCGGCTCTCCCATGACCAAATAATCATTTTGGAATCATGATTCATGACTTATAAGCATGGTTCTCATGCATAACGAATTGGGTTGTACTTCTGTATATTATAACGGACATTATTCGAGGCCTCCGTAGACATCCATTTACTTTAGAGGTATTTTAGAGATATTTTAGAGATATTTTAGAGATATTTTGATGTTCAAATATCAGACCTGTTTGAACTGTTTGACATGTTTAACCTGTTAAATTATTGGACATTCTACAGTTTTAGCTCTCCGTTGGCCATGTCTTGGTTGGGCAGCTAATTAAGCAGGTGGAGAGCAACACATGCGCGAAAACCGTGCGCCATATAGTATTAGACCCCGCAGCGACCCAGTAACACCAATAACCCTACTCCACTAAAAATCCTTATACCAGATAGTTTAATATCTACTATGCTACTCGTCGAGTCCTATTTGTCTACAGTTATGGCTACCATTGAAAAAACACAACTTAGGTAGAAGATTACTAGAGTTGCCCAAAGGTACATGTTCCTGTATGTAGCATAGGATCAAAGCAGAAGACTGAGCCAGCCAAGTATATGACCTACAAAATTTCTATGGTCTACAAAATTTCTATGCTCTACCAAATGTACATGGTCTACAAAATGTCTATGGTCTACAAAAATTCTATGGTCTAAAAAACTGAAACAATGATGTTAGGGTCTTTGACTCTTTCTGAATCACTTACTTATAGCCAAGCCACGACTTTCTTAGGGTAAAGTGCTCAACAATTACCAACCCCGCAGCATGACGTCACTGGGGCCCGCGACCTATTGTAGTATATAAATTATATACAGTGTTTTTCTGAATGATTCAAACCAGCATCCAGATTTAAGAATTCAGAATATTGAGTTCTAATCAAAGTTGGTGTGAAACATTAAGTCATTTGAGTTGAAAGACTCTGTGAAGGGGTACGAAACCTTTTTTAATTATTGGTTTGTTTATTCTTGCTAGTTCTGGCTCCAAACATTTTGCCCCCCCCCTAGTTTGAATAGTTTTGAAAAACACTGTATAGAGTATATAAAGAGAGCGAATCCCCCAAAGGTTTATTCCCCAACACATGACTAAATATGTACTGAGTATAACAGGTTAATTCTTAACAATGTGGTTTTGATACTTTTATCTTTTGTTTTTGAAATCATCGATACTTCCTATCAAGTAACATGTAAAGTCTATAGAGAGATACCTTGCATACTATAGAGCACGCCATGCATATAATGCACACCTAAAAGCTTATTAGCACAGCAATTATTACAGTCAAACTGGTCTTTATTATTTAATCTTTTTTCTTGTAATAGATATCTACATTGAAGTAAATTTTACATTTCAAGTAGTGTAGTGGTTTCAGGTGAGTGTGTACTGTTATATGAGTGTGTACTGCCATGTGAGTGTGTATTGTCATATGAGTGTGTATTGTCATATGAGTGTGAAGCTGTGAGTGTTATATGCCGTACGTTCATAGGAATGGACCAAACTCTTTTGGTGAATTTTTTGGATTCTCAGAGATACTGAAAAATTTAGGGGACCACTCAGCTTTTCATGTATAAAATGGTTATATACGTCTTGAGTTCGATACACCTAGCAAGACTTTCAACAGTTGTAGACCACTTAACCACAGAAAGCTTAACAAACTAATACCTGTTTAATCCCAAGCACTAACACTTTGAACACTGGACAAATAGGTTCTATTAAATTAACACAAATCTCGATCTGAACCTCTATTTAAAGTCTAGTCATTATGATAATGAATTGTGTTAGATTCTTGTTAGCACATTTATACCTAATTGTTACTATACTAGTTGATGATTCCTCAAGGAGAGGAATCGACTCTGAGAGATTGGGTAGGAGACGTGGGCTTTCATAATACCTCAATGAGTAATGCCCTTCCTTTAGAGGATCTAACAAAGCTCTAGTATCTTAAAAAAAAATAACTATATTGGTATTTGAGTAGTAGTTGTGATTTAATAATAAAAAATTGTAATTTTCTGGTGAAATGAATTTTCTGCTTGTTCCTTTAATTCCTCTAAGATCAATTTGGGTGGTGCATTTTGGTGAGGAATGAGAAGCACGGTGCGAAACCGTGAAGACCAGCATCAAAGGCTAAAGGTGCGACTCAACCAGAGTAACCAAAAACATAAGTATAACCATTTATCGTCATGAAGTTATATTGGAAAAAACTCCTGAATATAAGATGTTTCATAAAGGAATCCACTCGACTTTAATTGCACCAGAACTACCAGAATCTCAGAATACAAAATACAAAATACAGAATACACAATACAGAATACACAATACAGAAACTCTAGAATGACCAAAAATTATTTATATCTACTAAGGAAACTATATTTTGGTACTCTTTACTCTTTAATATATGCTCTTGTGAATTTGGAGAATCAGAAAATATGTGTGGATGAATGTAAGATGGATATATGGAGATGGTGGGGAGAGTAGGGTTGAGTACAGGAAGTCCGAGCGACCAGTGAGGTTCTTAAGGTGTCTGGCCTGATTAATGGGTGCAGCACACATTACATACAGTGTTTTTCGAAACGATTCAGACTAGCGCGACAAAACGAATCAAACCTACGCGACAGAATGAATCAAACCAAGAAGACAGAATGATTCGGACCACACTAGCAAAATTAAACAAACCAATAATTCACAAAGTTTCGTACCCCTTCGCACATCCTTTCAAACCAAAAGGTGCCATCGAAATTCTTCAAACTACTTTCCGTATATTCATACAAAAAATCGAAATAATCCAACCACCACCCTATTTTTTTTTCTTTTTTCTTTTTTTCCTTTTTTTTTATCATTTTTTCCTTTTTTTTTTATCATTTTTTCCTTTTTTTTAATCATTTTTTCCTTGTTTTTTATCATTTTTTCCTTGTTTTTTATCATTTTTTCCTTGTTTTTTATCTATTTTTCATTTTCTATTTTTTTTTTGGCTTTTTGTTTTGTCGTAAAGTAGCATAACTTCTTAACATTTAGAATAATTCACGCTCTATGCAAGCCTTTACATACTCTCCAGCGTGCTTGCAGAACCCTCGATAACTTTGAGGACTTACTTCTTCTGTAGATTGTCGAATTGAATTGCAGGCGTCAAATCTTCTTTCTTTTCTAACCTAGACTGCTTGACCTTGGACTTACAAAAGGCCCAAAATTCCTCAATTGCATTCAAGCAAGGAGAGTAAGAGGGCAAAAAGACAAGCTCTAAGTTGCTCTGGGCAACCAATAATTGGAGATCACGACGCTTGTGAATGGCTGCATTATCGAGAACTAAGTGCTTCAATTCACGGAGATTATCAGAAGACTCTATTTGATCTATAACTGATTTCACGAAAGCGTAGAAATGGTTGGCAGTGGTACCTCTTGGCACTACTTCGGACTTAGACTCACCTGCGTCCAACTTCCTCTTCTTGTTTGATACGGGCTTATTGGGCTGTCGAATTTTCAAATTGATACATCCCTGAGCAGATATCGCTCCTAAAAAACGATACATTTAATCCTCTTGTTACAGGTACCTGTGTTATTGCCTTCTCACCTACCGAGGACCAACCGTATTCTCTCCTCATACTGATGTTGAAGCCGGCTTCATCAATAAAGATACAGTTTTTGGTAAAGTTGAGCTTGTGCTCATACTCTTTTGCCCATTCGTACCGCTGCTGCTTGATATCGTCCAGGCCCCTCCTTATAGACCATTTGGAAATACAGTGTTTTTCAAAACTATTCAAATCAGCGCGGCAATATGTTTTAAACCACACTAGCAAAATTAAACAACCCAATAGTTCGACAAATTACTGTTTTTAATACTTAATAAAGATTTGACATAAACAGTTTATTTCAAATCCTTGGTCCTCAACAATTTTAAGTCGTAAGTACGAAAGTTTTTTAATTATTTGTCTGCTAATTTTGCTAGTCTGGTTTGAAACATATTGCCGCGCTGGTTTGAACAGTATTCAAAAAGACTGTACGCTTTATACTCAATTTGCATACTTTAGTAACAAACCTATACAATGTTGCGGCGCTGACCTTGATGTTATTGAATGCTGGCCGGATACTATCTGGCATGGATTGCAAAGTAACCGTTGCATCGGCCTCAACCAATCCTTGCAAGTATGACTTGTGCTCTTCGGTCAAGATAGGTTTGCGTCCGCGTTTCTTTGGAGCTTCCTCTTCTCCCTGTATTTGCATACAAACCTCCTTATTCCATTTTCTTTTCCAAGTATAAGCAGTTTGAAGTTTGATGTTATACTTTTTCTTTACCGCAAATGCCGAGTAACCCTTCTCGATGACATCATGCCAAAATTTATCCTTAATGTACTTTGGATAGATATTGTATTGGCCCTGCTTACCTGATGCTTTACCCGGTGATATTATAGGGTTCTTCGTCACTCATAGGTTGGTCAACAGTATCGTGCATCAGGGGCACTTCCCACTCCATATCACTTTGTTGTTCGCTCTTGTTGTAATCCAGATACGCAAAACAATCGCCTAGACCAGAATCGCTCGTAGTGGGTTCGATAAGTTCAGGATCAATGAGGTGCCGATTGCCTAGCCCATCGACGAACCCATCGGGTGTTACATGAGCACGGTATTCCATTTCACAAAACTAATTCACTTATTACACTACAGTAGTTCTAATAGACTTAAAGAGTAACTAGTACAAAATAATTGTGGATACGGGGGCCGGTATAATTTCTCGTATACTTCTTCGCTTATTAATTACATAGCCCCTCACATGTTGTTGTATATAGGATAACAATAAAACCAGTTCAGTTTCGTACTGCAAGACTTCCAAATGCAGTACATATATTAGGCAATCCTCCAGATTTAAGGTTTCAGAATACTGAATTTCAATGAAAGGTGGTATGAAGCATTACGCCATTTGGTTTGAAAGGATATGCGAAGGGGTACGAAACTTTGTGAATTATTGGTTTGTTTAATTTTGCTAGTGTGGTCCGAATCATTCTGTCGCGCAGGTTTGAATCGTTTTGTCGCGCTGGTATGAATCGTTTCGAAAAACACTGTACATTAAATACACTACATACATTAAATATACAACATACCAAGATATTGGAAATTTCATTACTACCAGGCTCATAGCAGTCATTCACATATTAATACCGTTGAATTCAAATTTCTATTGTGTCATTGAGGTTCAGATGCGTAGCTTATGTTAATAGGGCTTGGAAGGCAAAGATTGCACAGTGCTCACAACCAGCGACCAAAAGATTGCGCGAATCTTTACCAGAAAAGCTTCATACACGAAATCACCCTCCGAGGAGTTTGAGTCACACTACAGAGATTTGGGTCACACAAAAAATATTTAGGTCACACGAAAGATATTTAGGTCACGCAAAAAATATTCGGGTAACCCTCCAAAGATTCGGGTCTGGAACCACAGCAGCTAGTTGAAAATCGGCTTATATCTTCGGCTTGTATCCTCGGGTTATATCCCGGGCGTATACTTCTTCTCGGCGTAAATCGCTCGGTTTAAACGTACATCTAAGATTTAAGCTTACATGTAATAGTATATAGGCTTGATTTCATCCAGTGGCCCATGTAGCTGGTGAAGACGCAAAGCCTGGTGACTCATGTAAAATCTGCGACCTGAGCTCATGTAAAATGCGCTTTACTAGAAGCTTCGATACACGGCTTTCTTATCTAGGAAAGTGGAGATAAGACCAAAGGAGCATTAAACGGAATATTCACGGAATATACTGAAGACCGGCAACACCGCGAACGAGGTCAGAGCGAGCAAATTGAATGCAGGCGCAATGCCGGATCGGGTAGGTCGAAACCTCGATAGCGCTTCCACTCTCCGCATTAGGAAGGTCCTTCACGCAGGCCGATTTCAAAAGTGTCTTGTCATATTACCTCAGAGCCTATATAAGAGCCACCTCCTCCCTCCAGTCTCTTTTCCCCCTCCACAACTCACTATGTCTCTTCACCCCTTCGACTCTGCTACTGATTCCGAAATTAGATTGGCCTCCAAGCTCGTCAAGGATGCCTACCCTGCCTCCGCCGAGGTGCACTTTGTTCAGATTGACAGATTGGATCCTCCAAAGAAGGACATGAAGAGATACTTGGAGCTCGAAAGAGCTGGCGGGAAGTTGTTCTCTATCCCTAGAGTTTTCTACGCCTACTACTACACAAACACCACTACGTTCAACAAAGCGCTTGTGAATGTTACTGCTGGCCACATCATCACTAAGACGCAGTTACCAAAGGGTGTAGTGGGTCCTTTCTTGCCAGATGACATGATGATCTGGGAAGATCACTGTAACAACCACCCTGAAGTTGTTGCTGAGATTGAGAAGTTGAAGTTGCCAAAGGGTTTCACGGTCAGAAACGACCCATGGATCTATGCTACCGACGATGCAAACGAGACTAGACCTTTGGTACAATTCTTCATGTATGTTTTGGCCAACGATGGACACCCTGAATCCAACCACTACTCATTGCCATTGAAGTTTTCGCCTGTGTTCGAGGCTTACTCCAAGAAGTTTGTCAGAATCGACTACTTGCCTGGTGGATACGATGCCACCACCACTGCCACTGCTCCTTGGCACCAGGTGCCAGGTGTGGAGTACCACCCAGACTTGAACGGCGAGACCATCATGAGAGTGCCAAAACCTCTTATTGTAGAACAGCCAGAGGGTGCTTCTTTCACCACCGAGGGTTCCAAGGTCAAGTGGCTTGGATGGGAGTTCCGTGTGGCCACTACTGCCAGAGAAGGTTTTGCCGTGTACGATGCTTGGTTCAAGGGAAGACAAATTTTGTACAGACTTTCGTTGTCTGAAATGACGGTGCCTTACGGAGATCCAAGAGCTCCATACCACAGAAAGCAGGCCTTCGACTTGGGTGACTGTGGTTTTGGTGTCAACGGTAACCCTTTGAAGCTTGGATGCGACTGTCTTGGAGTCATTTTTTACATGGACGGAAGAACCATCAATGCTGCAGGAGAGCCAAAGGTCATTCCAAACGCGGTTTGTATGCACGAGCAGGATGCCGGTATCTTGTACAAGCACATGAACTACCGGACGGAACACGCAGTTATTGCCAGAAAGAGAGAATTTGTGGTGCAGACCATTGCTACCGTTGCCAACTACGAGTACATCATCAACTTGAAGTTTACCAACGACGGTATCATCGACATTGAGGTGCGTGCCACCGGTATCTTGTCGACCATGCCTATTAACGAAGGTGTGACTGTTCCATGGGGCACTGTGGTTGGTCCTAACGTTATGGCCGCATACCACCAGCACATTCTTTCGTTCAGAATCGACCCAGCTATCGATGGCCACAACAACTCTGTTCTTTACGAGGACACCGAGACCATGCCGAAGGACGAGTTGAACCCTTACGGCACCGGTTTCATCACCAAGAAATCTTTCTTGGACAACGCAGGCTATGTTGAGCAATCTCCTTTCACCAACAGAACCTACAAGATTGTCAACGAGAAGAAGATCAACCCTATCTCCAAGCTGCCAGTGGGATACAAGATCATGATGCCAGCCAAGCAGATGCTTTTGGCTGACAAGGAGTCGTTCAACGCCAAGAGAGCACTCTACTCCACACAGCAACTCTGGGTGACCAAGTACCATGACCATCAGCTTTTCGCAGCTGGCGAGTTCACCAACCAGTCCAAGGGCGACACCGGTCTTGCCGAGTGGGTCAAGGACAAGGAGCCAGTCAGAGACGAAGATATTGTGGTGTGGGCCACCATGGGCTTCACGCACATTCCTAAGGTGGAGGACTTCCCAGTGATGCCTGTGGAAACACACAACATTCACCTCTCTCCTGCGAACTTTTTCGAGAGAAACCCAGCTTTGGACTACCCCCAATCGGTTAACTCTTTCAACAAGTCCTCTTTGCAACAAGAGGGTGTTTTGAAGAACAACACCAGCACTTGCTGCAGCAAGACCAACCTTTAGAGATATGGCTTTATAGACTGAATATTAATGGACTGAAAAAAAAAATACTCACTTGAGGTCTCCATCTCTTCAGTGAATGTATATTGAATCACCTTTAGTGGGTACAAGACGACTAGAACCAAATAAATGAAAATAGAGGTTAGTTGTACGAATGATTCCACTAGCTTTATGCAATCCATCTTCAATGTCCCCAAAACCAAGGAATTTTTGATAATAGAGAGATATCAGAGTGGAATGTCTAAGATCTGTCGTGAACCAGATCTCTTAACCATCACTACTCCATAATACCCTATACTCTACACTAAAGGACTTTGAACAATACCCTACTATACACTATAGCACTGAACATTAAGCTATGTCACTGTATCCATTCTCACGTCGAACAAAAGGCTTGGGACATTCAGGACATATGAATGTAGAGGCCAATGGCTAGTCGGTAAATTGGAAGATGTCATAGAACTATACATAAAACAGGAATGAGTACTTAGCTGAAATTCTCATATGGAAAGAGTCAGGAAGAAGTATACATAGACATAGACATAGACATAGACATAGACATAGACATAGAAATAGACATAGACATAGACATAGACATAGACATAGACGTAGGATTGAAGCTACAGTCAGAGATTGTTGTATAGATTATTGTAATTATTGTAGTGACTATTGTAGATTGTTGTAGGGATTATTGGAGACTATTTATGGAAGCAGGCTTGAGGTAATGAGTGGTGCGTAGATAGTGCTGCGAATCGTGGGTAAAGTGCACTTATAGACTCAAGCAATAAGTAACAGTATAGCAATAGAAAGACACAGAGCTCTTCTCATCAAAATAGTTATTCAAACTAGCCCATAATTCTTATTGACTAATACTAATAGTTTTTGACTATAGTATTTCAAGGTAGAGGGATAATTTAGTGTGTACTCTTTAGTCTAAGCCACTGTATGGTGAGTGCGTTCTTCCCTCTCCCTCCCCTTTCCCTCTTTCCTCTCCCTCTCCCTCGCTCTCTCCTCTCCCCTCACTGGATCCACTTACAGTTTTTTTTTCTTTTTTTTAAGGTTAAGCAGTAAGGGCTAATACAGTATCTGGATTGGAATACACAAAGACCACTTCTACTTAATTTTTGGACCAAGTTCATCTTTTTGGTGCATAGGGAAATGTAGTTGCTTTAAGTACACTATTGTGGGAAAGCTGGAGCGTATTTCGCAGTCATTTCATATCGCAGTCTACTCCATCCAATTCACCTTCGCAGTTACTCCCCTTCGCAGTTACTCTATCTTCACAGTCAATTCACTACTCGCAGTGGCTTATTTCATTCGCAGTCAATTTATTAGACAGTCGATTAATAAGACACTCAATTTATTGGACACTCAATTTATTGGGCACTCAAGTTATGGGGCACTCAATTTTGCTCTATTCGTTTATCCTTTGTTCTTTGTGATTTATAATTAGAATGTTCTATTTAGTACTTGAATAGTAATCATTGTTCTATTTAAAAATCATTGTCTCAATCTATTGTCTACTTTATTGTTGTGTATCTTGGTGTACACTGTGAAACTATATGTTACCAATAATTTTGCAAACGGTCCTACCAATTCGAGGTCTAAAACTTGGAGAGATAAAAAATTCTTGTAAACATACCTCCTGAACCTACCATTGAAAGCTCTTATGACTATATGACTGCTAATACAATAGTGCAGTATAATACACCATACAATGCGCAACCACTATAACTGCAGTACCGAGCCACATTACTTCCATTTTTATTGTTTAAAGCTAATCACTTTCATAATTTGGCTTTTTCTTGCTCATCAAGAAGTTATCCCTATTCACATAGACTATTCCAGCTTCTGGGAGGGGATAGACATGCATTGAGGTGTATGCTGAGCCTTTCAATACCAATATACGATACAAAAGAGTTTCATGTGATCTATTAGATTCTTGTTGTAACGTTAAGTACTAAAGTTATCTATACTCGTTGATGGTTCCTCAAAGCGAGGAACCGGGTGGCTTATATACCTTTGAGAGAAACGTGTGACCGAAAAACTCTCCACCAGAACAATGGTAAGGATTGTTCTGGAATATTCAAAAGGGTTCATCTATGCACGAAGTGCTCTGATGACCAAACGCCGTATCACCATTGCAACAATATTCAGACTGAGAGGCTTCATAATACCTTCATAGTCAGGGCCCTAACTTACCTATGGGTAGTGTGTCTACCCATGGCGGTTCTAACATGATCTATAAATGAACTTAAGTATTAATCGAGATTTTCCCAAGAAACGTAAAAATTCCTACTCTTGTATTAATATACTAGTTGCAATTCATATTATAGAGTACTCAGGCCTAATCGCTATCTCCTCTGGTAACTTCTTCGTCAGCTATTAGCTGTATTATAGTTGCATAGTTTCCTCTGATGGTTCTCTAGCCATACCCTTATTTTCGATTTATACCTTTGCTACAAAAAACAAAAATGGGTCTGGCTCATCATTGGCCCTGTAGTAGCTGATAATTCACAATGGAACTATACATAATCAATAGATCAGCTACTAAGATCCCCACTACAAACTACTTGTAAATAATAACTGAATGGACTAGGCGATTGATGTTTCCTGTGTTGAGTGATACGCTATTATTAGAATTTGAATGAGTGCCTTGAATTGGTAGATCAGACTTATCTTTGATTACACAACTAGTATGCATTCATCCTTGGATGCTTTTGTCCAAACCGCTCATCTAATATACTTGTCCATAGAACTCTTGTCTAATGCACTGTCCACTATTTGTCCAATATTTGTCGAATATTTGTCGAATGCTTAGGTAATCATCGCCTGATCACTTAGTTGAAACTCTAATAATTCTTGGAGGTAGTGTATAGTCGATCGATACTTTATCTGCACAACTATTCATGCACACGTTGACCAAAAAAAAGCAAAAAAAAACCACCTTGGCCACTATGTTCCTTTCAATTGTCCTTTTTTGCCTTAAAGCCATATACTATAATCTAGAAAATCTCTGAATTATTTGTAAACTAGACAGTGGTGAAATAGTGGACTGACTTGGGTGTACTGCACCCGTGCACCTTTTGACATGGACCGTAGTGCATACAACTCTGCCAGCCGCGCCTGGAGTGCACCCGAGCTGGTATATAACCTCGCGTGATTCTGGAGCCCGCTTTCTACTCCACGTCAAAAGTCACTACTCTACAGAGCAAATACTGCAACAGGTTTCATATCATCCACACATCGTCCACCAACCATACTGTACCTGAAACCCTCCTCAAGCAACTGCAACATGCTAGAAACAGAACCAGGTATGTTCTTCGCATCCCTCCCCACCACCCCTCCTCTCTTCCCAACTTTACTAACCTCCAGAAGTCATTTACGACATCTCCGACAAGCCCAACACACGCAGCCGGTTCAGCTGGGTCAAGCGGCTAGTCCAGGGGCAAAATAGAAATACCGTGGTAGGCATGCGTGGGCCTCCACACCAACACAATATCGAACTGCGCCAGCAGATTAAACACCAGCAGAACGGACATCAGAACGGACATCAGAAGGCCCACCAAAATGGACACCAAAATGGACAACAGAACGGAACCCAAAATGGACATAATGTAACTCAGAATAGACATCACAATGGACATCACAATGGAAACCAGGTCTCTGGACAACACCGTCCTAATGAATGCCATACTGAACGCCATGCTGAACGCCACACTGAACGTAATGGACATCTGACTGAACATCAGAATGGGCAATCCAACCCCGAACCCCAGAACAGAGAGAACCAGGTACAACAGAATGGACAGAACCAGGGAGAGACCCGGAGCGAACAGCAGAACACTGAGCACCAACTCAATACTGAACATGGACAGAGCCACAAGTTTGGCCCCACGAAACGTATTCACGAGTTCAGCGACGAGGAGTCAGTATCCATGCAATCCGACAACGTCAGCACGACGCCTTTGAAGCTGGTGATTTCTCACACTTCCACTACCAACCCACCATCGATTTTGAGTGGGGACGTTGCGCATGAAAATGTTTCTGCTGTCGCCTCTACAGCTGAAACATCGCTTGCCCCCAGTGGTTATTTATCAGTGACTCCAAGCACACCCCAAGGACGTATCGATCGAGAGCGCGAGAGAGAGCGCGATAGCGAGTCAATTGTTACTCTTGCAAGTTCATCCCGCAGAGCCCGAAGACGCAGTTTGGACGATAACTGCAGTTTGGCCGGCATTGCTCCATCCAGTATCATGGAGCGGCTTCTGGTACACGCAGCAGCACCACCACCAGATGCAGACTCCATCGATCAGTAGATATTAGAGAGTCAGGGCCAGAGGCTCCGATGATCAAAGGTTAAAGATCAAAGGTTGGAGGTTTGAGGGTTAGAAATCAGAGGTTTAGAGGTTTAGATAGATTTACTAAAGATGGGATGGCGAAAAGGGGCCAGTGTTGACTAGTGTTGACTAGTGTTGAATAGTGTTGAATAGTGTTTGGTCACCTCGGTCAGAGGGTGGCTAATATGACCAGTGTTTCACCATTGGCCGGTATTTTCAGCTTGGCTGAAAGTTCGACATGCTGGGACATTATCAGGAAGACTTTGGTGCGCGATGTCATGGGACATTACGGATGCGGGGACACGGACGCGTAAAGATTTATAAACCCAGTGTTCCATGCCAGCATGTATGCAGAAGAGAAATGGATCATGATAGGAGGTCGATAGACTGTAGACGAAGGAAGATGCGTAGAGTATGGAGATTGGATATTACAGTATAGCTGTAGAATTTAGCTATAGAGAGAACAGAGGAAAACTATTGAGGGGATTATGGTTATATAGAGTAGGATAGTGAGAGTGAGAGTGAGAGTCACAGCATAAAAAAAGACAGTGTAGAACTTGGGTAAAGACAATATCAGAGTATAGATCTTATGTCATGTTGAAGTAAAAATTTTATTGAAGTAGAGATTTAGAGCTAATAGAGAATTGGAGATAGTGAAGAATTGGAAGTACTAAAGAATTACAGTATTACTGGAGTTGGAAGTTGGTGGAGTGGGGATAGCGAATAGTCGGGATGCGTATGAGAGAGGCTGGTATTACATAGGAAGGGGGAGGTGCGGTTAAAAGCCCAAAATGCCCGCACGGAACCATGCTCGGCCTGATTCACCGCGCAATGTATAGCGCCTAACCTCGATAAGACTCGAAGGCATGTATGACAGAACATTAGAACGAGATAACAAAAAAAAAAAAAGGGGGGGGGGGGGGGGGGGGGGGGGGGCAAAGGACAAACAACCACACAAAAGATGGCCAATAAAATAAACGAAACGAAACGAAAAGTAAATCGTTCGATAGAATAGAATAAATGTAAGTGATGTTTTTTTTTTTTCTTTCAAACAAAAGCGTTCTATAATTGTGTGTAAAAGGGAACTTGGTGGTGTATTTTGGTAGATGTTGGGTTTTTTTGGTGGATATTTTATGTGTACTTTATGTGTATTTCTTGTGGATATTTCTGTGTATTTTCTGTGTATTATTTGTGGATATTTCTGTGTATCTTTGGCGGATATTTCTGTGTAATTTTAATGTGTTTTTGGTTGGTGTATAAGAGTGCTATCTATATGATAATGAGTGTAAGGAGTAGAGTAGTGAGATAAAGTGGAATAAAAAAGAAAAAAGAGAGTAAAGTGGTATAGACTGATAGCGCGCTGGTGCTCGATGGCATCTGTTGGGTGCCGTCTGTGAGCATTGTCTCGGAAAAGGCTCGAGTATGCATAGAATGAAATGGGAAACAATGGAGAAGAAATAAAGTTGATTGTTCAGAGTCAGAGTCACGCTCAGGGTTCCAAATTTAGATCTCCTAGGGTTGGTATAAAATTTGGTCCGTCTATCTTCAGTTCCATGGCCATGTTCATGGTCACCTATTGTAGTCTATATTCTATCACTGTAATCATTCGTTATAGTTTGTGTTGATTGTTAGTGTTGATTGTTAGTGGTGATTTTGTTGGTGATTTTGTTGGTGGTGGTGATTATGGTGATGAGGTGAGACAACGGTGTATGTTTGGCCTCAGTTGGTTCGGTTAGTTCGATTGCTCTTGGATCAGTTGTCTCGATGGTGTTTTCTTGATGAGTTTCGGACTTGGCATCCGCAGTTTCTGGTTATCCCATTAGTCAGGCCATACGATATGCTTAGTAATATTACGAAGTCTTGGTAGATGAAACAAGGGTCAAACTGCAAAGAAGATGTATTAGGTGCCACTCTCTGACATGAACATCCCCCTGCATCTGGCTTTTTTTTCCACTCCAAATACTACAGATCAAACTCTACTTCCTAATATAGATCAGTCTGAATGCTGAATGTTCCTTTTGGGCCCCCCCTAGCAATTGCGCGTTCTTCTGGATGAAGCCCGAAACGCGATTCGGACTCCGACTGCAGCGCGCGACTGCATATACCTCGAAAAAACTTCCCACATGCTGCACTAATTGCTTCGTGCCGGCTTGCCCGTGGGGTGTGTTTTAGTGGAAATCCGTTCCAAAAAGGGGGGTAAAGGGAGAAGTAAGCAAATTCCTCTAGAAAAATTTGAATGTGTTTATGTGCAGGTCCCCGTTTTAAACCTTTTCTCTCTCCCAAAACACTTCTCTGGCGGTTTACCCTCCACAACCCCGGTTGCCGCCCCATGGTTGCCCCACCTTGCGATCATGCATGAGGAGGTGGCTATATACCGCACCCCTGCACACATTGCGCAGGCACTTGCAGCTGCAGAAACCCAAAATTCTGGAAAACCAGGCCACCAACCACTATTTAAGTATCCACACCTCCCCTACTCCTGGGCACGCGCCACGCCTTTTTTCTTTTAGTCTGTGTGTGGGTTCATTGCATTTTTGCTTTGTGTCTTTTCAGTTCTTGTTTGGCCTAACCCGCGGTCTTCTCAACGACACAAAAGCTCGATTGCTTTTGTTTTTTTTGTCTTCTTTTCACCTAGAGTGTGTCTTCCGTTTTCTTCCGTTTTCTTCCATTCACCTTCCATTCATCCCCCTTCATACCCCTTCATCCCATCCCATTTACCCTATTTACTTCCACCCTCTTTTCAATGACTACTCTTACTTTGGCCGTGGAAAATCACTTCCCTCCTGATGTTGCCCCTGCGTCCTCGCAATCTTCGCTATCTCACAAATCCGTTCCCTGTTCCAGGCTGGCTCCTGGAACCTTGGCCGATATTTCCTCCATTTACCTGTCTTCGTTGCCGGACCTAATCCCTTTGAAAAAAGCGCCTGCTGTTCCGCTTTCCTTGGCGGAATTGCCCAAGGATGACTCGGCCTTGTCAGTGCTGTGGGTCCGCCCTGCTCAGTCTGTGATTCCACACTCCCAGTCATTGACTTTTCCTCAAAGACTGCGCAAAAAGTTGGAATTGTCCTCGGAGAAGTTGGTAATGCCTTCTGAAAAGTTGGAATTGCCCTCGGAAATACTGCCATCTGAAATGCTGCCATTACCTGTGGAAACACTGCCCTTGCCCGTGGTCCCAATGGAGCCCGGATCTCCTGATGTGCTGCCTACAGACCTCATCAAACCTTTCATCGCAGAAGCAAAGCCAGTACCGGATGCAGTTCTAGTCGAAGACCCTGCTGATAAGCCCCGAGCTATTTCTGAGGGTGCGATCCGCACACCGTTGAAGAAGTTGAAGCTGTCGTTAAAGCTACCTCATCTTTCTAGAGTGCAGTCTGCATCTCAGCTTTCCCCCAAATCTGTCAAGTTTGCTTCTAGACTTGAGAATGTCAAGATGTTCGATGGTAAGGACTCGCCTTCCTCGGTCTCCCTCCAGAACACGCCTTCTGGCTCCCCCAACGCATCATCCAGCTTTGTCAACGACTATTTCTCAATTCCTCGGTCTTTTGGTGACTTGATGTTATCCGACTCGGAGTCTGAATCCGATGACGAGGTTGCCCAAGAAATGCTGTACAGAATCAACAGCTCCAACTTTGTGGCGCCCAAAAACATCTACGATAAGAAGAAACATGCAGTGTACCTCCAAAAAGCCGTTCTTTCTGCTGACAAGAAGTCCCTTGTTCTCATTGTCATGTGCCAAAACATTGCTTTTGAAAAAGCACTCTCCTTGAAGTTGACCTTCAACGACTGGAAAAGCCAGTTGATCTTCAATAACGCTGTGTATGTGAGTCTGTTTGCATCCGCTAACTTCGACCAGTTCAAATTCACAATTCCCCTTACACACTTGCCCTCGGCCATCAACCCCCAATTCTGCATCAAGTACACTGTTAACCATTCCACCTACTGGGACAACAACGATGGGCGCAACTACCACTTCTCGCTTTCTGCCGTGGCCAAAGCAAAGGCTAGCTCCAGAGATAAGATTGCCTTAAAGGCAAGTTCCAAAGACACCTTTTCCTATAAACCACCCACATTCTCCCAAACGGCGTCCTTCCATTTGGATCTGGACACCAACACCCCGAAATCAGAACCTGCAGGCAGGAACGACCGGTCCACTAATGCAGACATCCAGGAACTTGTCAACAAACTTCAGTCGGTGAAGGAGTCCACCGAGAGCTTGCCGGTTTTGGCCAGACCCATGTTGCTGCAACCTGAACCAAGACCGCTTTCTTCCAGAAGGAGCTCTTTGCAAACATTGAGGCCTAGGTACTCCAAGTCTTACAAGAGCAAGACGGTGGAGCCAGAGTCTCCACTTGGAAATAAGGGCTCGGACAGACATTCACAAAGCGTCGACACCAGCCCAGTTCCAATGAGTGTTTCCGATGCAGCATTGCTGCAGTTGAGCAGCACGAACACTAAGAACTACATGGCCAAGCCTGTGGACGACTTGAAACCTTTAGAAATCGGGTCGATGTCGTACGCAGACTTGCTTCAAAAGTACTGCTTCAATGGAGCCCAGAACAGCTCTCAATCGGCCGTGTCGTCGCCGTTTGAGTCCATGGCAAGTTCGCGCAATAGCTCCAAAACCTCTATGAACTCTGAATACGGAGGGCACAGTTCGCCTTTCCAATATTCGTCGGGTGCATTTTACATCTAGGATATTCGACCCATTGAGCTTTTGTAGAGCTACCTGTCATTGTCAACATCCGCCGGAGATACTGCATCCAAGAAGAGATGCTCCAACATGTTCATGTTGGCCTTGACAGTCCGCATAAGCATCTCAGCTACTTCACTTTGTTAGTGAAAATATTAGCTGAGTGAATGATTTCTTGTTAGACACGTGACTAACGACCTTTGGCCACAAGTCACCTTTGTAATGTTTGTTAGAGAAGAATT
Source organism: Metschnikowia lochheadii (assembly GCA_002370915.1). Lineage (NCBI taxonomy): Eukaryota > Fungi > Ascomycota > Pichiomycetes > Serinales > Metschnikowiaceae > Metschnikowia > Metschnikowia lochheadii. The sequence goes on along the minus strand of NLAW01001749.1, from coordinate 46,025 downwards.
CCACATCTTCAGCCTTTAGTTTCATGTCTGATGGCATCTATGTAGTCCAGTCCACTTCTAATGTAGTCGATTCCATTAAATACACTTAGTCCTATGTCTGGTCACAGCTCCATTAGCCATACTGAGAAGGCCTTTAGGTAGAACGCTTCCATTTTACCAAACAACATAAATACCTAGATTAAGGTGTGTTTACTCTAAGTTTCATTGAGTACTCCATACAAGACTACAACTTCCCTAGTAAGTATACTCAGGTCTATATGTGAAGTCATAACTAATCTCGCTAATACTAAATTCACTTTTTGATTTCTGGTTTTAATTTTTTATTAAATCCCAACACTAGTTTTTACTACTCTTTCTAGTACCATTTCTAGTGCCATTTCTAGTACTATCTGTATCACATAGTGTACAAGAATATGGCGAATAAGAATGCAGTGTAGTTATTATATTGTAGAAAATAGTATATATTATAGAGAGGGTCTTTCATTGTGAGGGTCTTTCATTGTGAGGGTCCATGGCGTATAGGTATTATACAGTGTACCGTGTAGAAACTAGTATTCACCATAGAATGTCTTCTACTGTGGAACGTATTATAGTGTAGAAGGTCTTTCACTGTGGAAAGTATTATGTAGTGTAGAATATACTGTAGAAATTCAGCAAAAGGATAGTCAAGACTACACTTACAACAATTTCTAAAGTGGGGTTGATACATCGTTTAGCGAGTATACTTTAGATAGTATATACAGTGTATTATGTAGCGTAGAAGGTATCATACCGTAGAGTATATTGTAGCAATTATACCGTAGAAAGTATACCGTAGAAAATATAGTATGCAAGACTATAGTATAAACAAGAGTCTCCACTCAAAATATTGTAGTATCTCTGCTACTCACTATCTCTTGTGGTATACTCCTACAACCTTACAGTGCTGTCTCTTGATACACCTGACTGGACCCTACTCTCTCATACTCTCTTCTATAGTGATACAAAAGAAGTGAGTTGGTTTATTGATTGGCGACTACTGATAGATATACACTATAGGCATTATAATATACATGTATATATATATATATATATGGGTGGGTGTGGGTGTGTGTGTGTCATTAGGTTTAGGTCTATCTGGGTATTGTAGTGGTAGTCATGTACACAACCCATACAGAAGGTGTTCAAGTGGAGTACGAATACGAGCAACTCAAAGTGCAGTTGCATTGATGTGAATCAAGTTGTTTCGTATGTAACTTGAAAGAAATACTCTAAATTTCCAAAAACTCTTATATCTATTTTGTAGAACGCTTTTGGTGGTTGATGTCTACTGAGATGCTAAGCCTGAACTGAGGGCTGCATTGGGTGGAGTTATGGATACCACAAACTCTCTAATGTTCCTTGAACTTCATACATTGGCCCTTGAAAAATTGGACTTCTTTTCACGTATACTTTTCAAATCGGGAAAAAGCAAAAAATGGCACTTTTGCATTGGGCTTTTATATTTTGGGGTGGGTTGGTGTACGGATGTAAGTATAAATTATGAGCCCGGCGCTGCTTACAACCTCCGTACACCGCTTTTGCAGCAATTCAGTCAATCAATCGACATACTGATGACAGTGGACAGTTCAGAAAAAAAAAAATCTGTATTTAGTGAATTGATTTTCGAGATTGTTTAGTTAAAATAGCTATGTATATTAGGCTAGAGGAAAGATTTCCAGAAAAGTTCAAGTATACTCAGATATCGTGTGAGTAAGTCAGACTTTAATCGTAAAGTATACATGAAAAGGGATGATATTTTCCGAGAACTCATACTTTCTAAGATCTCTTAAGCATAGTTTATCAATGAACTGAATTTATACACAATATTTTTATGAGGTGTAAAAATTACCTATATTCGATTCTACAGTGCTAGACTTAGAAGTCAGTATAGAACAGAACCAGTACATAATAACTACATCCACTAAAATGTTAGATCCACCACAGACAGTACCCTACCTATTGAGGTATTTTGGAGCTTACTCTGTCTAATCCTAACAGTAGCCACTTTAAGACACTGCGGCCCAACATCGTACGATATTGGGACGGCTTTCATCGCTATTGTCGTCGAGCTAAGCTTCGCGCACAACTATATAAAGCACCTCAGATTCATCCTTTGGAGAAATTATCGGCGAATGATCATAGTAACCAGAGTACCTGACGTAGCCGGAGTCTAACGTAAAAGAATAATTGGCCATGACTCTAAAGAGAATAAATTCTTCTAATGGAAATTAGACTGTGAAATTACTTGCAGTTTATTATTAGTATTATTTTTTTTTTGCTACATGATAGCCTTTAAATCTATCGAGAAAACGGGTTAGGTGGAGTTCTCATCGTTCAGTCCTTGTAGTCTCGTGCCCCCAAGTGTTAGGAAAAATCCTACGAGCACTATAAAGATAAATAGTTACTCTAAGATCTTGGACTCATTTTGACCTATACATTACTTCAACCTAGTATATTCTCCAACTCCTATAAATTTTTTTTAGACATATAGTGTGGTGAATGAGGATTTGGGTCGGATGTGGTGAGCAGCGTTTTCAGCCAGTCGCGCAAGGTGAGCCACAGAACAAGCCAGAGCCATTGCAGAAACCTTTACATGGAAAGGGTACTATACAGGTCCAGCCTATTACTACACAGATCCTTTCCACTATATATATATATATATAAGAAAGTACATGTAAAAGAATTCAAGATTATATAAGCTATCAATTTTCCCACTTGATATTTTCATGAATCCATAATGTGTACATCGTACATCTAATCTATGACACAATAAATATGTGCGCGACCACAGTATACTACTGAAGACTATAGTGAAAACCATACTCTCATACTACTTACAAACTACCGAAGATGACTTTGGTATACGTAAGGCAATCCTACATGATTTACGGAGATATATAAGTATTATGTGCCTTTGAAGTAAAATGAATAGGGAGGTACTGGTGTATCTGAAGTATTAGTTCCTGAAGTATTAGTTCCTGAAGTATTAGTTCCTGAAGTATTAGTATCTAAGATTCAGTACACTAAAGCTCCTTTTATAAATGGAATTTTTTTTGTCCATTCTGCATAGGTACAGAAGACTTGTAACGGGATATGATTATTGATTAGAATCTTATATCGATATTTATTATTGAAAGGCTGGATCTGATGAACCTTGTACCAGCCTAATCTCATTTATCTCATCTACTCTTAGCCCTATACCCTCTCCACTCCCATACACCTCACACATCATATATCGTTAGTCCCATTATCCTGCTATATTCAAGCAATACCATATATAAATAGAAATCTAAGGTGTGGTTTGGATTAGTCACCGCCACATGGGAAACGGAATCCTGCACACCACACGCACCCCGCGATACACCAGGCTCACCGTCCCCAATCTTGTCCAACTAACAATGACTTTTGGATCCAAAGCTGCAGAGAGACTCGCCAACAAAATCATCCTCATCACCGGGGCTTCTTCCGGAATTGGTGCTGCCACGGCTCACGAGTTTGCGGCCGCTGCTCAAGGAAACATCAAGTTGATCTTGACTGCTCGGCGTGAGAGCAAGTTATCCGAATTGGCCTCGGAATTGAGCAATGCTTATAAGCCAATTCAGGTACACACAGCCAAACTCGACGTTTCGGACGCTGCCTCCATCAAGCCCTTTTTCAGCAATTTGCCTCGGGAATTCTCCGACATCGATGTGTTGATCAATAATGCCGGAAAAGCGCTCGGAAAGGAAACCGTTGGCGAGATCACCGACGAGGACCTCCAAGGAATGATGCAAACCAACGTCTTGGGCTTGATCAATATGACCCAGGCAGCATTGCCCATTTTCAAGGCCAAAAACAGCGGAGATATCGTTAACATTGGCTCTATTGCTGGCCGCGAGGCTTACCCGGGAGGAAGTGTGTACTGTGCATCTAAGGCAGCAGTCAATTTCTTCACCCACTCATTGCGGAAGGAATTGATCAATACCCGCATCCGTGTGATGGAGGTGGACCCAGGGGCAGTGGAGACGGAGTTCAGTTTGGTGCGTTTCCATGGTGACGATGCTGCGGCCAAAAAGGTCTATGAGGGCACCACTCCTTTGACTGCATCTGACATTGCGGAGATTATTGTGTTTGGGGTATCAAGAAAGCAAAACACCGTGATTGCAGAGACATTGGTGTTTCCAAACCACCAGGCAGGTGCCTCTCACGTATACCGGAGACAATAGATGTTCGGAAATATTGCCAATGACTCAACGAAGAACCCTAGAAACTGAGCTGCTCCAAGGTCTTGCCTAATTTGGCGGCTCCATCTGCACCTCCATCAAGCGTTATCTTGGCGCGGTTCATCTCAAGACCCGCTAGGAGCAAGCACGCCTTGCACACCTTATTGGAAGTGATGTAACCACACTTTTCGCAGGTATTACCGTCCTTTGTCTGCAATGCCACGGATCCATCGGGAAGGATTTCCTGCTCGTTGTTCTTGACGTTTCGTTTATACTTTTTGGTGACCTTCTTCTTTTTGTTGGCCAAAACAAGATGTTCCCCCGAATAAATTATGTCCATGATACAAGAAGGCCGAATAGCACCCAAGCCCTTAAGAAGCTCGCGCGCAGTGCCCCGAAAGGCCTCGGGTGCATACGTGCACTCGGTGGAAAAGTAGTCGAGTTTTTTGTAGTGTGCATAGAGCACGATTTCCTTCTGGTACGAGTATTTGAACGGCTTGGACCGTTTGATGGGCAGCCCAGCACTCTGTGTGAGGATGGACGTCAGACTCTCCAACCGTGCAGTATCACCTCGTAAGATATTCATAAGAACCGTTTCAGCCATATCATCTGCATTATGGCCTGTGACCACATGGTTGATCCCCAACTTGGCAGCCCCTCGGTCAAGAGCTTGTCTTCTTAGAACACCACAATATGTACAACTACTCCTGATTCCGGCACAGGACACGATCTCGTCCATCAGCCAGTTGTAGAGGTCTTTATACAGGACGATCTCCAAGTCCATATCATATTGCTTTTGGTTACGCTTGACGGTAGCCAACGAGTCATCTCGGTAACCTTTGATACCTTCATCGATGGAAAGAAGCACTAGTTTAAGCCCATAGTCGTACCGTTCATTGAGGGTTTTGAGCACTGACGCAAGTACTGTAGAGTCTTTTCCTCCAGAAGCTCCAATAGCCACCCGATCGCCCCTTTGAAAAAGGTTTGCGGAAACAATAGTATTATGAATTTCAGTTTCAAACACAACGTAGAAACACTCCTTGCACACTTTCTGGAGGTTTTTGGGGCGCTTGACCACTGCCTTGCGCCCATGGCAGAGCTCACAGAGCGAGCTCACTTTAAGTGGCCGATCCTTTCTTTCCATGATAGTCGAAAGTTTTTTAGTCTATAAGTAGTTGGTGTCTGGGTTTGAGTCCAGAAGAGTTAGGTTTTGAGTCCTGTGAAGGTGGATGAGTGGCAGAAGTATGTGGAGTTAAGAGTAAGTGTGATGTAGTGAGTAATGAGCATGATGAGGCTGATGAGATGCGCACCCGTACACCAGGTAATCACAGTAACACTATTCCAACAAAAAATCTCTTTATCTATAGAGACCGATAGTAATAGAAGTATATCATAATATAGATGTGTTGAAAGAGGGTGATCTTTATAAGAATCCCTCTTTAGATTTTCTATGGCTATATGACAATGACAAGATGGTGTACTGATGAATTGGAGAGTATGTGAAGTGTACTTGAATAGCTGCGAATTCCACGCTGGTGACTATATGGTTACACCCTACACTACTAGGAAGTCACCAGAATATTTTTTAAAGAAATCCATAGCCCCTTTCTTTAACTTTATTTCCGATTACCCAATTACCCAATTACCCAAATACCCAAATACCCGATTACCCAAATACCTATAAGTATATACGTATTAGTTTTGAGGTTGAAGTAATGGTATTCAGTATCATATTCGTGTGATTGACCAAAACCTATTGAAAGATTTATATTTTAGATGGGTTGACCTCTACAACTATACAAAGCGTTTTTTTGATTATAGCCGCTAAAACATGTAAAAAAGAAGTCTACGAATTTTTTTTCGATATATTAAGATTTTACCCATATCCATGAAAACTGTTTCTCTCATTGGAGTTTCTCTCATTGGAAGTATATATTTTAGGAGACCATATACTTGAGAGATTGATAATCTTTTATTTAAACTTTTAAAAGGCAGTCCATATTTACATATAACAAGCAGCCAACAATAACAGAATAAATACTGTCAATATTCTCCTTTCCTATCATGTAATGAGCATGGTTTACTATACCTTGGATATTAGTGCGTGGTGAGCAGACAAGCACCCAAGCCATTACCCTGGTCACGAGTGCGGATCAATCAGAAGCACCAGCCAGCAACAGAATAGAAGCACCAACAGGACCAGATTCAAATATTAATATTCAAAAAAGAATCAACACATAAAAAAAATAATCATTAAAAAAATATTAAACACAAAACCAGAATTATATCATATCAATGGATCAAAACCAGAATTAAATCACATCAATGGATCAAACTCAGAATTAAATCCCTTCAATGGATCAAACCCAGAATTCTTATGATATCAGTATTTATCACTAAGTTATGTTTTACAATGGCATGTATACGAACACTTTTACAGGTTGGTTTTCGTCTGAATTTCGCAGGCTTTTTCAGGCTTCTTTTTCATTATTTATGGGACTGGCTCATTTCCATGGTTAACTTCCGCGCACTTTTTCGTGCTTTCTCTTATCGCACCTCTTTTCCCGTCCTCAGTCTCTCTACTCTGCGAATCCCAAAGTCAAAGAAATAGTACAATAGCATGACTAGTGCAATAGGATGACTAGTACAATATGATGATTAGTGCAATGGAAAATACACCGACTGATGTAAAAAAAAATGTGACTTCACCTTAGTTGAAGAAACTCTTGATTAGCAAACAAATCCTGCTTCCTGAATTCGATGATATAGTCATCAACAGGTGACTTCTCTACCTCGCGAACACTAACCTCTTGGTAGACACAGCCAAACATATACTACTGTAGAAGGTAGGAGCATTTGTAATATCCTTTTTTGTTTGTTTCTTTCTTTTTTTCTTTTTTGTTTCTTTCTTTTTTGTATGTTTGAAGTAGTAAAATAATCCCTTATGATTTATTACAAATGTGGTTTGGTTGAAAATGTACTTTAGTGTGAGTGTGCAATTTTATTACGATATTGTCAATTGTGAGCCTCAAGTGTGTGCAATGTAAATATAGAGGGGGTCAGTAAAAATTGAATTTAATACAAATTATCGCATTTTGAAAAAGTATAATGAACTAGATTTGACTAAACATCGAAATTCATCATTTCAAAAGAATTCTACTACCTTTTATTGGTGTGGAATTGGTTGGGCTTAGGTAACCAACAGTATGGTCTTAATCTTTCTTTCGCGCACATCTACCTTCAACAATTTCTCAGACCATACTTAACAGCCTGAATATGACAGCAAATTATAACAACAAATTACGACAGCAAATTACGACAGCAAATTACGACAGCAAATTACGACAGCAAATTACGACAGCAAATTACGACAGCAAATTACGACAGCAAATTACGACAGCAAATTACGACAGCAAATTACGACAGCAAATTACGACAGCAAATTACGACAGCAAATTACGACAGCAAATTACGACAGCAAATTACGACAGCAAATTACGACAGCAAATTACGACAGCAAATTACGACAGCAAATTACGACAGCAAATTACGACAGCAAATTACGACAGCAAATTACGACAGCAAATTACGACAGCAAATTACGACAGCAAATTACGACAGCAAATTACGACAGCAAATTACGACAGCAAATTACGACAGCAAATTACGACAGCAAATTACGACAGCAAATTACGACAGCAAATTACGACAGCAAATTACGACAGCAAATTACGACAGCAAATTACGACAGCAAATTACGACAGCAAATTACGACAGCAAATTACGACAGCAAATTACGACAGCAAATTACGACAGCAAATTACGACAGCAAATTACGACAGCAAATTACGACAGCAAATTACGACAGCAAATTACGACAGCAAATTACGACAGCAAATTACGACAGCAAATTACGACAGCAAATTACGACAGCAAATTACGACAGCAAATTACGACAGCAAATTACGACAGCAAATTACGACAGCAAATTACGACAGCAAATTACGACAGCAAATTACGACAGCAAATTATAACAGCAAATTATAACAGCCTGATTGTAACAGCTTCACTTATCAGGAAAAACTTCATTATCAGAGGAATTATTCTGCATATGGTAAAATTAATTTAAATGATCATTCCGCTGCCTATATATCATATGGTTGTTTTGGTTCTGTTTCAGTAGGTTACTAGTCTAGAGCACAGAGTCAAAGATCAAATAAAATTCATTCTGTCATACAGCTCTAATCCTAACAGTTACCGCACAATGATCGCGTGCTCTTCCTCTTTTTTTTTTCCCTCTTGTTTTCTTGTAAAAGATTTTTCTCCAGCGTTATGAGCCCGCATCCTTCTTTAATCTTTAACATTGGTTCAAATATCAGCATCAATCAAATATTAATCATGAATAAAAACACAACCCAAATTCATTATTCAATTTCAAAATCTACACGGATCTATTAAACATTGGATTCGAGACATGTCCGTCTCTCATGCTATAAACTTCAGCCTGAACTCAACTCAAGCAGTCACTTGAAACTCATCGTTGTTGGTGTTGATATTGGCATATCTAAACTTGCTGTTCTCCTCCTGTAAGATCTCCTTTTGCTCCTTTTGCTCCTTCTGCTGCTGTTGTTGCTGTTGCATCACTTGCTTTCTGAAGTGGCCGTTGGATGATGTTTGCTCGTTCTTCTCGTTCAACATGCCCACCTTCTCGTTCATCACAATGGCCAACTCTTGCAATCTGCTTCTTTGAGGTGCGTCCGTAGAGAAGTTGATGAAGTTGTTGGTCAAAGATCCTTGGAACTCGCCTCCATCAAGCATCTTCTCAATGATACCGGTAACAACACTTTCTTCGAGCTGGAACATGGTGGCCAACTTCTCAACAGACAACTTGGTGAAAATCGACTGGTAGGTGAAGATGTAAGTCCTCAAGCCCTCCATCTGCAACTGGTACTTCAACATCAGCAACAAGGCATTGGTGTCGGGTACCAACTTCCAGATCTTTATGGATGACAATAATTCGTATGACTTGGACCAGTTTCCTCTCTGCAAGTACTTGGAAGCATAGATCAAGTGGTCTTTGATGCTCTCGGGAGGTCCCGTGAAGTACTGTCTGTCGTGGAACTCCAATTTGCTCTTAAACGACTTGATATTCGTTTTGCGTTTCGAGTCTTTGGACGAGTTGGAGGCGGCGGCCAATGCTGGGATCTCAATCAACATAGAAGCCGTCATGAATACACAGTCCAACAACTCCAAGTTGATGTGCATGTGGAATGGGTACAACTTCTGCTTCTCAGCTGCAGTGACCTGGCTGGGGTACTTGTTGACGAAACCTTGGCCCAACAACTCCTTGACTCTTTGCGAGTTGACAATCTCGTTCAAGATCTGGTGAGACTCCTCGATTTCACCGCTCTTGAAGGCTCCCAATCCCAATTGCACCAACGCTCTGTTGTATAATACCTGAACGGACGAATCAAGTTGGTGGATATGGCTGTATAGGTGCGAGTTCAAGAAGATCTCTCTGGCCTCGGCGTACTTGTCGTTCACAGCAAGGTAGTATGTGTAGGATAACAACGCGGTTGTTTTGTAGATGGGGGCTTCCTGCTTGAACAAGAAGTCCCGCAAGGTGGAGATGACCTTCTGGGGTTCGGAGCCCTTGGTGATCAACTCGGAGTTCTCGAGTCCTGATCCGCTCCAAACGTTTTCCCAAGCAGCCTTCTCGACAATCTCGATCAATTGTGCAGGCTTGAAGTAGACGTGGTCCAATCTTCTCAAGACAATTCTGGCCAAATGCTCGGTGTCTCCCGACACAGACTGCACGTACACTTGGGCACGAACAATCAAGTTGTAGAGGTCGGACTCACCCTTCAACCGTTCAATGTATTCTGTGGAGTGGGGGTCGGTGTTCTGCAAGTACTTGGCAAACTCATCGTCCAAGCGTTCCAACACAGAGGAAATGGAGCCCTGCACCACCTTGACTCCGCTGGCGTTGGCAACGGGTTCCACGTCGATATCGTCTGTAGGGGCGCCGGTTTCGGAAACTTGGTACGAGGAGAAATTCTTCTCCAAGAGCTCCAAGAAATCAGCGGTATCGGACTCGTTGTTCTTCCACAACTTAACGGGCATGAAAGCCAGGTTGGAGCCAGCATCAAACCGCACAGAAAGCAACATTTGGTAGACAGAGATGAGCTCGAAAACGGAGCCGGACTCCTTTGTTTCAGCAAGCAAGTTCTCCAAAATAGAAACCTGCTCGAACTTGTCAATGTTCTTTTTACCTCTTGTCTCAGCAATGTTTCTCAAGGTGGTGAACACAGGGCTCATGACACGGGCTGTTCCGGAAACGGTACCAACCACTGCCTCTTTGCTATCCTTCTTCTCTTGAGGAGCAATCTGGACAGGCTCCTCGGAATCAAAGGCTTCAGGGTTCTCTTTGTAGAGGTCCATGTAAGGCTTGAACTCCTTGGTCTGCTTCTTGACCCTCTGTTTCAATGTGTTCAAAGCTCTGCTCTGATCAGCAGGCAATTTTCTCTTGTCCTTATCAGTGGAAGTGTCGTTGACGGACTCGTCGAGCTGGGCCAACAATTTGTAGTAGAAGTTAGGGATACCGATCTTCTGCTGGTTGACTCTGACCAACAGCTTACCCAAACGGTCGAATTCAGTAAGAACACCACTCCAGTTTTCCACGTTCTTGGCGTTGAAAATAGCATCAACAGATTCACGGATATCATCCAAAAGCTTCTCCTTGGCAGACTTGACCACCTTGCGGCCCTCGTCCTCGCTATCGGAATCCAGATCACGGCCGCCCTTCAAAAAGTCTTTTTTCAAGAAGTACGAGGGGCCAACGCCACTGTAGTCGGAGTCGGAGTCATCTTCCGAGTCCAGGTCGTCGTTGTCGAATTCACTATCGGTGGAGAACTCTTCAGAGGAAGAGATCAATTCCTCCTCGGTGCTCAACAAGTCTTCCTCGGATGACGAGGACTCAGAGTTGTAACCTGAGGCAAAAAATCTCGACATGATGGGATGAGAGTTTTGGGGGGGGGGGGGATGCTCAGTATGGGGTCACTAGCGTGTAAAAATGGTGGTTTTGGCAAAATTTTCAGTAGCCCGGTGTGCACGCGCGCTGGGCTCTGGTGCGCGCACGTACAGAGGCCCTGGTGTTTTACATCTTCTACAGTACAATAGCTGGTGTAGTCTTAATTCTGGCTATTTGTACACTATTGGGGTTTTAGTAGTATTAGAAATGGCTTTGTTGGTAATACTAGTTTTGATATTGCTGAGTAATTGTCATCACGATTGCGTATACTAGTCATGGATTGACATGTGTCTTATGCTACGCGTAGTATATAGTACTGATGAGTATAGATGAGTAAATGGTTTCACGTGGATCTGGGCAATTCCAAGTCTCCATACCCAACCAGGCTAATTCCTAAAAATTGAGTTTAAGACCTGAAAATCTCGATACCCTTTTCTTTCACCATGTTCAGTATTGGACAGTCTGGAATAACTTAGTATTGAACAGTCTGGAATAACTTAGTATTGAACAGTCTGGAATAACTGAGTAGTGGACAGTCTGGAATAACTGAGTACTGAACTGCTCAGTTTATTGGTCACTTCATTTCAGATCATTAAACCTCTTTTGATTGAAGAACACTCTTCAGAATAGTATGTGTAGTGGTAGCCACTGTGATGAGTAAAGTCTTACCCTGAGCAGGAGTACCAGAAGCACACATAGTATGGACAGTATGGTCATAGTAAGCTTGGTTTAGACACAGTAAAGACAATCGCAAAGCTCAGTATACACTTGATTTGGTATAGACTAGTATCACCTTGGATATACTAGTAGCACTGACTAACACTAATTTGAGCTGATAGACTAGTACTAGTCCTCAGTAAAAGTACTGGTACTAGTACTGACACCACTCAGTTTGGTGGTGGTACTAAGTACTATTGCACCCAGTGCCAAATATGAGATACCAATATGGGTTCTCGATACTGAGTCAGTATTGAGTATGCGATCACTGAGTACCGAGTCATTGAAGCTAATGTCAACGAGTACTCTATTAAATAGAAGTTCTGCACTGTAGAAGCATTAAAGCTATCTTCATACTTCACTTCATTTCCCCAGTTCTTTCATCAAATTATGATCTCTGTCAATGTGAACATCCATAGTAGTGTGTATTTGCACTAGCATTAGACTTCAAGTGTGGCCAAGAAATTCTTTTTTCCTCTATCCTCTATCTTCTCACCCTTAGCCCCACGGTCTTTTTTTTTTCTCCCCATTAATTTGTATCAGTATAGGACCGCACCCGTGAGAACTTAAAGTCCTTTTCGTTTTTTAAGGAGAAATCCACCACCTCACCCTCGCGATCTTCAAACCCAGGACTCTTTTTCCACACCGCATAAAAATTCTGCCACCGGAGCTTGCAATGCCTCAGAATCGTGCCCAAGTTTTTGATCTCAAAATTATAATGGAACGTATAGTACGGTACAGATCCCTCATGCACCGTCACATGTACCTTGGCATCCGTAGACACTGTCCAAGTGCCCCTATGAATACGGTGCGGCTCGTCCAGGGGGTCAATACGACTAAGGTCCCTCAGCTCGAAATTAGCCACAAGTCGCCTTAGTTTATTTTCCCTCAGGAGCTGCGGAACCACCTTGTGTGGCTCAAGCCGTGTAAGTGCCGCCACACATTCGCCTCCGGGGTAGAACCGCAAGTAGCGGTAGTAGGTGACCAGACGTACGGGGTTGTTCAAGCTGGACGAGAGCTCGGACCGGCCTCCCTCACTATAGTAGTTGACCACACTAATATAGCAGCCGTGGGTTTTGATGAAAGGCCGATTGTGGATCATTTTCTTCCAGGAATTGTCATATTGGGGCAACACGTACATGGGGTCCAACGGCACGGGTTTCTCTGCCCCAATAAAGCCAACGTTCTCCTCATATACTTGTCTTGGGTATATCAAGTAACACATATGACGCCATACTTCAGTACTGGCAAAGGCCAAGTAGGCATTCCGCTTGCACGTGACGCCAAAGCGGAACCAAGCTTCAGGGTCTTCAGCCAATAGAATCTTCATGATACGGACCCAGATTTCCTTGGGGAGCCGTATTAGCGGCGAAACAGGCACAATATCGTTTTTAGCCGCCAACATCCCTGCAAACCGAACATTCAAGTCTTCAAGGCGGTTTCCGTCACTATCCTCTGCACCTGGGGGCAAGGCCTCCGCATCTTCAAAAGACAGTAGAAGCATATCCACATTTATAGCTTTGAGAAGAGCCTCATCGACTTTTCGAGCAGCATTCTTGCCGTTTTGGGCCCGGAGGTTCTCGATATTCTCCGGCACTTTCTGGCTCCGGTACACCAAGTCTATCAGCTCGTTGAGCTTAAACGCCTCACGGTAGAGGTTGACCGCATCGGACATGAGGCCACGTTGCTCTTTTTCAGTTGCCTTTTCAAAGAGCACCAAAGCCCTAGCGTTTCGGTCGGGAGCCACTGCTGTTTCACTCATTTGGGCTGTGGAGACTGGTGTAGGTGGAGTCGCTTTCTCACCCAGTCCAAGGTGTGTGTGGGACATCCTGCGCTGATAGGACTGCAGACTGTCTTATCACTGCAACCTTCCCATTACGCAACCCCCATTACATCTTTTAGACCAACCATTGGGTTTATATAAAGCATACTACTAGGTCATGATATTATCGTTTCAATGACCAGAGACAATGACCAGAGACAATGACCAGAGACAATGACCAGAGATTCTTACTGACTATTCTTACAAAGCTGTAGATATAGATATTGGTGGTCTGTACTACAATGGACCCATAATACTCTTCACCACTCATATTGAATATGAATTATAGTTTAATAGCCTACTACTATAAGTAGGACTGTACTAGACTGTTTACTAGGCCTGTTATTGTAGGCCCACATGAGTCTGGCACTAGACCAAGTCCGTTACGAACACTGGGCTTGAGCATGTCCTTGTTTAAAACACCATTGGACTCGAAAGAAGGTTGGGTCAGAACATCAAAAATTGGCTCAAAATAAAACCACTCCAAGACCACTGCCCTCGTCACTAACATTCTGCGACTCATCAATTCCTCCATGGATCTTCTTGGCCTTGTAGTTGAACAAGTAGTAGTTGAGTATACCATCACCCCGGCCAAACTTGGCATCCTTAATAAAGAGAGGGTTGTCCTGAGACGTCAAGGCGTTGAATACATCCACATTGTACTGCTTGGACGTGATAAGAGCATCGGTCACCAACGCATTCAACCGCTTCTTGTATGTGGCCTTGTCCTCCTTGAAACTATTGGTGGCATAGTAGAACAAGTAGGCAATGCCCAACTCACTGTGAGACTTGTTCCCCAACACAGTGAAGGGAAGCAAGTAGTAGGAGAAGAAGTCCAGGATGGAGCCATCGTCCTGTTCCACCACGTACGATTTGATCACACGGTTTTCCACTGAACCTCCCTGGGCAGGGTCCAAGAGCCAGTGCTCTAACTCATGTTTTTCGAAAACCTGCACCATATCAAACTTCTCCTGGTACTCGTGCAACAAGTCAAAGACCTGGTCCAAGTCCTTGCGCTCCATAGGCCGGAGTCCACGGGTAAGCGTAGCATTAGGCAACGCGTAGTGGGCCACCATACCAGCCTTGGTCTGATTGGCTGGCAAGTGAGAAAAACCCACGTCGTAAAGCTTGGACCAGTTCAACGGACGGTGGGTGTATCTGCAGGAGGAAAGAGGCGAGGGCAACACCACGCCGGCAGTGTACAATGCCTGCCAGATATCTTGTTTGTTGACTCTTCTGGTGATCTCCTTGATCAACACCGGAGCTAAGCGCTTGCTGCGCAACTTCTTATGGATACACAAGAAGTTGATTTCCACGGAGGGAATCATATTCCCCGATTTGGTCAACTTCAATTGCACGGGCACAGCCGCAATGAAAGCCACCAACTTGTTCAGGCTCTTAACACGCACACCCACATGCCAATCTTTGCGCCAGCCAGGCGGCTTCAAAGCCCATTTCAAAAACTCATGGGAGTACTTGAAGCGGAAGGTGGCGTCCTGGTCCTCCACATAGTTCTCACATAAGAGAGTATAAACTTCATCAAGCTGGTCGGTCAGGTCAATGTCTACAGTAGACCACTCGAAATCACTCAACAATGGCAACGGCTTGTCGGGAACATCGGCCGGGGTCTTGGAGCTATCAATGGGCCCTTCGGAGTCCACCACCTCATTGAGCGCCGGCACCGGCTGAGTCTTCCAGAACTTGTAGTCTTCCATCTGCTTCTCCTGAGACTCGCTGAGAGCCTCGCCCATGGAGATAAGTTTTAAGAGGTCTTCAATGGTTTTGGGGGGCATCTCGACTACTGCTTGTTCGCGCTGTTTCTGGTCTCTAATATCACTTCACCTCCATTCACGCACTCCACCACACACTCCGCTCCACTCACTCACTAACTCACTTATATTCTACTTATTTTACACTCGCTTTTTTCTACACTCATTTTCTACACTCACTTTCTACACTTACTTTTTACACTCACTTTTTACTTTTTACACTCACTTTTTACTTTTTACACTCACTTTTTACTTTTTACACTCACTTTTTACTTTTTACACTCACTTTTTACATTCTACACTCACTTTTTACATTCAACACACTTGAACATTCCTATTCCACACTCCTTACATTACACACCAATCTAATTTAAGGTTATTTAATTTTATTTTATCTAATCTAATCTAGTCTAATCTAATCTAATCTTATTTAATTTAATTTATTTACATTACTATTGATATCGACTGTGGACTTGGTAGTGATCTTGATGATATACTGACTGTTACTACATTACTCACAAACAATGCTTAATTTTGTTTCTGAAAGTAAAGGCACCACTCGCAGTTTTTCTTCCTCCATTAGAGATCTATACTTGTATCCTTTTCACTCGCTACAGTCATCAGTACTCAAACTACTCTTATTGTTTCTCAAACTACTCTCTACACACTACAGATACTCTCTACAGATTCTCATTATGACTGCTACACTCTATTTACTGCTACACTCTATACTATCATGAATCCTGTGGCTGACGACTTGGATATTTCTTCCAGTGTTGATTTCACGACTAAGAACTTCACCTTCACTTGAACCCCATGGTCAAAGCATTGGGGAAGCTAGAAAAGAAAATCAGAGTCCAGCTCAGACTTCATACCAGTTACTCTATACTCTGATTACTCACTAGTAGTCTCAGAATCACATCTTCCTTTGCTGCTCTGGTTGTCAGAAGTACCCATGTGGGTCTTTTTTCTTAAAGATGTACTCTTTCTATTAAAGCTTCCTCACCTTCCGTTCACCACTACATATTATACTTCGATTACTGTGCTAAGAAGTACTAAACTGACTGTGTAACTAATAAGTACTAAAGTGCTCATCCATTGCTCTATACTACTCTAATAGTATACTCTAGAACTCTACTCCTACCTACTACCTACTACCTACTACCTACTACCTACTACCTACTACCTACTACCTACTACCTACTACCTACTACCTACTACCTACTACCTACTACCTACTACCTACTACCTACTACCTACTACCTACTACCTACTACCTACTACCTACTACCTACTACCTACTACCTACTACCTACTACCTACTACCTACTACCTACTACCTACTACCTACTACCTACTACCTACTACCTACTACCTACTACCTACTACCTACTACCTACTACCTACTACCTACTACCTACTACCTACTACCTACTACCTACTACCTACTACCTACTACCTACTACCTACTACCTACTACCTACTACCTACTACCTACTACCTACTACCTACTACCTACTACCTACTACCTACTACCTACTACCTACTACCTACTACCTACTACCTACTACCTACTACCTACTACCTACTACCTACTACCTACTACCTACTACCTACTACCTACTACCTACTACCTACTACCTACTACCTACTACCTACTACCTACTACCTACTACCTACTACCTACTACCTACTACCTACTACCTACTACCTACTACCTACTACCTACTACCTACTACCTACTACCTACTACCTACTACCTACTACCTACTACCTACTACCTACTACCTACTACCTACTACCTACTACCTACTACCTACTACCTACTACCTACTACCTACTACCTACTACCTACTACCTACTACCTACTACCTACTACCTACTACCTACTACCTACTACCTACTACCTACTATCTACTATCTACTATCTACTACAATACTTAACTACTTAGTGAGTATATGGTACTTGCTTCAGTACTCTAGATTCATCAACTCCACACTTGTATACTGTACTATTATCCCATACAGCACTATAATCCTGAACTTACACTAGTACACTAGTACACTACTCTACACTACTCTACTGTAGTACTAAACTGACCACACTATGCTGTAGCAATACCCCATAATAGGATACCACCCTGACTCATTACTCACTCACCCCACGCATTACTCACTCACTTTACTCTACTAACTCACCCACTACGCACTCACGCACCCACTGTTCACCACTGCTACGCATTCACTCACTCACTCACTCACTCACTCACTCACTCACTATACCTGCTACGCTACGCACTCACCCATACATTACACCAATACTCACTACTACTTAATTTTCTCACTACTCCACATCACTTTACAGCCACACACTACACATCAGCTACTTTCTACCACACCTTACCAACCCTTTACCA
This sequence comes from Metschnikowia lochheadii, assembly GCA_002370915.1. Taxonomy (NCBI): domain Eukaryota; kingdom Fungi; phylum Ascomycota; class Pichiomycetes; order Serinales; family Metschnikowiaceae; genus Metschnikowia; species Metschnikowia lochheadii. Next base: position 28,047 of record NLAW01001749.1, on the reverse strand, counting down.
ACCCTTTACCAACCACTTCACCAGGCACTTTCTCCATACTTCCAATACCTCCTACCAACGTAATTCGACTATTGCCTAACCAACAAACTATCCAAAAAGATGGTGCTTAACAAGTCGAAATGGGACCATAAGGCCAAGGTCCAGTACCTTCGCAAACATAACCTAATAAAGCCCAAGGCCAAACCCGAGCCGCAGCGCAAATGGTCGGCCAAGAAACTGGCGGGGCCCGAAGAGAACTTATGGTTGCAGCAGATCCGAAACGGCGAGGACAATGACGGGAACAACGACGACGAAGAATGGACTGCTACTGATGACGTGATTCTTAACCATTTCTACCCGAACATTTCTGAAGATAACATTCTGGAGCACGAAAAGAGAAAGCTCAAGACGCAGATCATTGGTATGATTCGCAGCCAAGTCGAGAGCCAGAAACAGGCGGAGAGAGGGGGAGCGGGAGAAAAAGAGGGGAAAATTGAAGATGAAGACGGCGAAGTTGATGGAATTTACTTGGGAACACGGCCTGGGGTACAGGAACGCATGGAAACATTTGGTTCTGATGCTGAACCGCTTGAAATCGCTGATCTCGAAACCAAACTCGATGAGTTTATTATTTCCGATTTCGGCCTGCAAAAACCACGGTCACTTCTAAAACAGAATCTCGAGGGGAACCTCTTGGACGAGTATGGCATACAGGATTACCAGTCTACTGTGAAAGATCATGACTATACTAAACCCACGGTGACTCGGGCTCCTAACCTCAACCATTACAGTGCGGATGAATTACATGGTTTTAAAATCGGACAAAGTTTAGATGATTTGAAACAAAAGCCCGTACATCCACAGGCCCGGCTGCTTAATGCTGATGAATTAAAAGAACATGCAGAACGGGCCAAGAAGTCCCAGGATGCTCGTTTCCGTGACCAGATCAAGAAAAAGTTCGGCACCACTGCAGACAAGCAACCGAAGTATCTTGAAATCAATAACTTCAACCCAAACGATGCAAAACAAATGTCGTTTTTGAACAATAAATTATCACACGTCCTGCACCCAGACCCCGTTTCTTCCCAGGACTTGGATGACTTGCTTGGCTATACACAGGGCGATCTGGCGGCCTATCTCCAGGATGAAACAAAAGTCCCATTCACCAATCCCCTTGAGCTACTTGACCAATTGGAAGCAAGTGATTTGAACACCAAAAAGAGTGAACTGAAACCAAAGAGAGAGACCGGGGCACTACATGCAGGTCCCTCGGAGCAAAAGTTTCTTGATGATTTACTAGGTCTTTGAAAATGCTGAAGTGGGCGGTTTCATTCTGTGTGTCTCTTGTTCTTATTGTGATTTGGATCGGATTCCGATCTGTTTTGATCATAAATATTCAGGTGATTTGGGGTTTGGTTTGGTGGTTTGGAGGGGGAGCCTATGGCACCTGCATATACACACCCGAAAGATTTTAACCCATCGCGAAATCCATCTCCATCACCAAAACCATAATGATCTCCTCCAGTTGCTGGGTCCCCCGGGGATTCGCTGCAGAGTTCCCCGAAAAATACGAACTTGATGATGCAGAGATGGAGAGAATTACTCAAATGGCCAAGCTTGAGCTTAGTGATGCCAAGGAAGACTTGGCTGAGGCCCAGAACAACCTGAACGCTCTCAAATCTCAGAACGATATCGATGATGACTTGAAGGAATATAATCTTGAAAGTTACGACGATGATGAAGAAGATCTGACTGGACAAAATGTGGCTTTTATTCCGGGATTATCGGAAGAGGTGCAATTCCATACTGGAGAGGATGGTAATGACCCTTACCTTACGCTTCCCAGCAATTATGAGGAGCAAGAGGATAAGAAGGAGTTGCAGATTTACCCCACGGATAACTTGGTGTTGGCTACCAGAACTGAGGACGATGTGCTGTACTTGGATGTGTATGTCTATGATGACGGAGCAGGAGCACCTGCAGGAAGTGTGGAAGAAGAAGGTGACAAGTTGGACCCGGATGTGGCCAATGGCATGACTAGAGAGTCCAACTTGTATGTGCACCACGACTTGATGCTTCCTTCTTTCCCCTTGTGTGTGGAGTGGATCAACTACAGACCCAACACCGAGAACCTGCAAGACAACGTAGGCAACTTTGCAGCCATTGCCACATTTGAGCCTCAAATTGAAATCTGGAACTTGGATTCGCTCGATAAGGCGTTCCCCGACCTTATTTTGGGCGAGGCACCATCGCAGAACTCGTTCCAGAACTTATCCAAGAAGAAGAAGAAGTCCAAGTCCAAAACCAAGAGTCACGTGCTCACCCACCATACCGACGCTGTTTTGTCGTTATCTCACAACAAAATCCACCGCAATGTCTTGGCTTCCACTTCCGCAGACACTACAGTTAAGCTCTGGGACTTGACCACCGGAACAGTGGTGAAATCTTTTGATAAAATCCACGAGGGCAAGATTGTCAGTACATCACAATGGCATCCTCTGGAAGAGGGTATTTTGTTGACCGGAGGTTACAACGGAGCATGTGCCATTTCCGATGTCAGAATATCAGATGAGGCGCAAATGACCAAGTCTTATTACGTTGGATCCGGACAAGAGGTGGAGAGTGTACGGTGGGGAGCACAGCCTGAGATCTTCTACTGTGCTACCGATAATGGTAATGTGTACTGCTTTGACGTGCGTGTGCAGGACAAGCCATTATGGACACTCCATGCCCATGATGGAAGCATCTCGTCATTGGACGTCAACCCCAACATTCCAGGAATGCTTGTGACGGCGGCCATGAATGAAAAACAAATCAAGTTGTGGCGGTGCCCCAGCGATGGCAAGGGCGGGCCCACAATGGTTTTGTCACGTGACTTCGACGTTGGAAACGTGCTTTCCACTTCTTTTGCTTCCGACTACGAAGTAGCAGGAAACTTGGTTGTGGGAGGTACTGCAGGCACGCTCAAGATGTGGGATTGTCTTAGTAACCGGTCAGTGCGGGCATCGTTCCAGAAGGAGTTGCAAGAGCTCCAGCAGACTGCTCGTGCCCAAGCTGCTAGTGTGGGAGCCGCATCCCGGATTGCCAGAAAATACCAGGGACAAAACTCCGAGACTTTAATGAGTGTGGAGGCAGGAAAAATGGAAGACGATTCTGATTCCGATGGTGAGGATATGGGTGAAGCCGGCGACGACGACGAAGAAGAAGATATTTGAGCTGCAGCGAAGTGCAGGTTCATAGAGCATATACAATAATCGAAAGGTGATACAAAGAAAGTAGGAATAATCAATTAGTGTCTTCACATGACTATCATTACACTTTGTTTCTGATAACTAGCAGGAAAATTCTTTTCTGCAACATACTACACTACACCATATACTACACTACACCATGATCATGACTCTTGAATTGCCATTAGGATAAGACAGCCTAGGTTCAAACACCTCAATGGGTAGAACACTACCTATGGTGGAACCAATACTATACTATCATCCATTCACTAAATATCCATTCACAAGACTACTGAAGTCATATCCAGACTGTACTCTTTATGATCACCATAATGCCACCGTATCTTTACCAAGTATAATCACCATGTTTCCACCCACCTACAATAAATCCTCGAGGTTCCTTCATCACCTTAGTGCTCCGTTACCCTATGCACCATTACTAAACAGCTAGGCTATAATTTCATTGAGCCAAAAACCACAGATTTAGATTATAGACTACTGACTGGACTACTGACTGGACTGCTGACTGGACTGCTGACTGGACTTAGTTGTCAGATCTACCATAAGTAAAAATCATGTAATATATTAACTAACAAATTGGTATCCACCCTTACCTTCAATTCATGCCCACTTAGATCCTTCAGTTGACTTGGTAATTATTGCATCGCATTTAACAAGTACTTCCAGTCTGTTACGAACAATAAATATCATAGTAACCTTTTTGAACATGCGTACTATTGGATTACACATGGTAAATGCCCCACTTCAAGTGCATTACCTTCTGGTTCCATTACCTCAGTTTCCCAGGACCTCAGTTTCCCAGGACCTCGGTTTCCCAGGACCTAGTCTTCATACCTCAAGCTGCCCAGGACCTAATACCCAGTGATACATTACGTATAGTACAATACATGCTCTAGTTATGACTCGTAGTAGTCGTGACTCGGTGGTCGTGACTCAGTGGTCGTGACTCGGTGGTCGTGACTCGGTGGTCGTGATCAGTACCCACCACTCTATACCTGCATTTATCGCATCCAATCTTCAAGCACTGACTTCGCAGTACCCATTCCTTCGCAGTACTATTCCTTTGCAGTACTCATTCGCAGTACCATTAATTCGCAGTACAGTGTTATTCGAAACGATTCAGACCAGCGTGACAGAACGATTCAGACCAGCGTGACAGAACGATTCAGACCACAATAGCAATATTAAACAAGCCAATACTTCGGCAAATTACTGCTTTTAATAGTTAATAAAGCTTTCACATAAACAGACACGTTTATTTCTTATTTCAAATCCTTGTTCCCTAACAATTTTTAAGTCGTAAGTACGAGACTTTGTTTTTGATTATTGGTCTGCTTAATTTTGCTAGTCTGGTATGAAGCATGTTGCCGCGCTGGTTTGAATAGTATCCAAAAAGACTGTACTCATTCCCGGTCAACACTCATTCGCAGTCAACATTATGTAGTATTTAAATCATTCACAACACAGGTTCATGGTTCGCAGTTATTCCTAATATTCACTCGCAGCACCAAATTCAACCCAAATTTAAATGTGGGTTCGCAACTTAAAAATAAAAATTACAGCCACCGTTACCATTACCATTTCCACCCTACCCAATAAATTACCCTACAACTCTAAACAAACCTAACAAACCTAACAAAATTAAATATAACTATACCCAATAAATCAACCACTCTAATGAACTCAGCCAAATTATTCAATTCTAATATTATTTCTAGTACTAAGTCTAATAGTAATTCTAATAGTAGTTCCAATAGTAATTCTAATAGTAGTTCCAATAGTAGTTCTAATAGTAATTCTAATAGTAATTCTAACAGTAGTTCTAATAGTAATTCTAATAGTAATTCTAACAGTACTTCAAATAGTACTTCTATTAATAGGTCTAATACTGTGTAGTGGGTATACACTGGATGTTCTGATCGCACCTCTTACCAATACACACCACAAAAGACTAGATCTAATATTTTCTTATAATTCCCCGATGAACCCTTAGTACTCCCAAAATCCCCTATTATCTCTCTTTGTTCCCCCTTTTTTGTTCCCCTTTTTCCAGTTCTTATTTTCCTTTTCTATCCACGTAGATCCACGTCCCCCACATAAATCCACGGTATCCACCTCCAACTTTGGTGTACGGGCTTGCGCATGGTCAAGAATCTCACCACCTCTAGTCTACACGAGCAACATGCCCCGGTTGGAAGAGTGGGAGATCAAAAAGTACTGGGAAATATTCCAGGGCTTGAAGCCCGAAAACAACAAGTTGACCGGCGACAAGGTGCTGCCCGTGTTGAAAAACCTGCGCTTGAAAGATGCCCAGTTATCGCAGATCTGGGACTTGGCCGACGTGGATTCCGACGGCAAGTTGGATTTCGAGGAGTTTTGTATTACCATGCGCTTGATCTTTGATTTGTTCAATGGTAAGTCTACCGATGTTCCTACAGAGTTGCCTTCATGGTTGATTCCTCAGTCCAAGGCCCATTTGATCCATGCCAATAAGGCTGTGGCCAGTGGCTCCAATAATAACTCCGGTTACTCGTCGTCCGATGTGGACGAAGAATTGGCCCTTTCCGACGACTTTGACTGGTACATTTCGCCCACGGACAAGGCCACCTACGAGACCATCTACAACTCCAATAGTGATCAATATGGCCGAGTCCGCTTTGAGTCCTTGGAGGAGTTGTACCAGACGTTGCGCAAAGTGCCTAGATCTGACATATCGTCTGCATGGAACCTTGTGAACCCTAAGTCTTTCGAAACCATAGATAAGGACCAGGTATTAATCTTATTGCACATTTTGAACCAACGGGAAAACGGCAAGCGCGTGCCGCGGGGTGTGCCTGCGCTGTTAAGGGCAACTTTTTCCAAGGAGGTGCCCAGCTACGACTTGAGCGCTCCAAATAAAACCATTGCTGAGCCTAGTGCCAACGATAAGAAAGCCTTTGGTACCAGTTACTTGACCAAGATCGGCCAGGGCAACCAGCCGCAAAAGAAGGGCACAGATTTCTCTGTGACTGAAGGTACGGATTGGGAGGAGGTTAGGTTGCGCCGGGAATTGACCGATTTGGAGAAAGCCTTGGACAGGGCTCAAAACGAGGCCAACAGTTCGAGTGCGGATGAGCTGGCGCTCTTGAAGCACGAGTTCCAGCAATTGTTAAAGTATAAGCAAGAGGAGCTAGCCAGCTCTCAAACCAGAGGAGACGGTGCTAGCATTACCGACTTGAAGAACGACGTGGGGTTGATCTCTAGCCAGGTGCAGATATTGGAGGAGTTTTTGGCCGAGAAAGAGCGGGACTTGGCCAATTTGCGTCAGCAACTCTCCAGCGAGTCGTGAAAAGTCGGTATTGATCGTGAGTACATAAAAGTTGGAGACAGTCGTGGTGTATAGTCTGAGAATAATAACTAGAGTATGTGTGGATAGCACTAAGAGTTTTAGTAGTGTATGAGTTAGTAGTGTGATAGTATGGTATAAGTCCCACAGTGGTATATGGGTCAGTAATAACATGAGTTATGAGTTACTAAGTATAGTTCTATCATGATAGTAAGTAATAGTTAGGGTCACAGTCTAGTAAATACTAGAGCAAAATAGTGTAGTATAATGTAGTGTAGTAGTACTTTAAACAGTGTGTGTATAGTTAATAGTGTAGTGTGTGTATGTGGTCTATGCAATTACTTCTTTTCCTCTTCCGTAGGCTCAGGCTCTGGGGTAGGCAACTTGAACGACTCCGGAGTAAAGTCCTTGCCCTCACCCACCTGTTCCCATACAGGAGAGCCGACAGTGAAGTTTCTCCATGCCTGGGTCAACTCCAAAGGCTCGTAGATCACACGCTTCTTCTCCTCATCATATCTGACCTCGGTGTATCCGGTGGTGGGGAAATCCTTTCTCAAAGGATGGCCCTCGAAACCGTAGTCGGTCATGATTCTTCTCAAGTCGGGGTGGCCCTCGAAAAACACTCCAAACAAGTCGTACACCTCTCTCTCGTACCAGTTAGCACCCTCGTAAATGGGCACCACCGAAGGCACGCTGCTTGTTTCAGAGGCATAGGTCTTGACTCTGATTCTGGAGTTGTGACGCACACTCAATAAGTTGTAGACCACCTCAAACCGGTTGGTCCTCGAAGGGTAGTCCACAGCCGTGACATCCATACAACTCTTGAATTGCGAGGCCGTATGGTTCTTCAAGTACAACAACACAATACGAAGCGCACTGGGAGATACGTAAAGCGTCAACTCATCCTTCCACACGGAAAACTGCTGGATGTATTTGGGCAAGCACGACATGGTGTAAGTTCCGAACTTGTGCAACTCCTCGGAAACCTCCTTGTATTTGTCTGCTGGGTTAACGAGAGGCACCTCAATGGGCATATTAGATTTCCTAGGCAACGAGTTCAAGTCCACCAAGGGCTCCTCCTCTTGTCTAAGACGAAAGGACTGGGATAAGAGCCTGGGGGAGGCACGCAACGTGCTCGCACGCATGGCGGCCATGGGGGCCCTTCTGGTGAGTCTAGCGGTGGAGGCTAACATTATGGCTGGAGAAGGAGGACTGAGTAGAAGTGGAGGTTGATTTTTTTGAAGCGCACGTGAGTAATTGTGCGACTACCATTGGATACCTGCCCTCCTCCATTGGTTCCCGTGCGACACCAGTACCCCGGCTCAACCGCACTATACATGTATATTATATAGATACACCATCAATAGCCAGAGATCTCCATCCATACCCAAAACGTTTTTTTTTTTTTTTTGTTGAAATCTTTGGTTGACATCTATTGTTGATATTTCGTACTAACATCTCATATTGACATTTCGTATTGACACATTTCCAAATTATATCTTGGTGTCATTTCTTTATATTGTGAAATACATATTGTTATTTTGATCATGATATAAAGTGATGTAGTGTGTTGTGGAGTTATGTAGCGTATTGTGCATAGTCATACTCATTTACTGGTCTGCGGAGTGTGATGTTTTTGAAAAAAGGTTTGGTGGATGTATATGGAAGACTCAGTGCGCACTACTACTTGGGGTAGATCAATGAGAAATCCCTCTAGCCTAGAGTATAGTGTATGTAAGATGTGAATCTAGCCTGGTGAATCTAGTATATCTAGATCTACTATAAGGAACAAGCTACTACTACTTACTACTTACTACTTACTACTTACTACTTACTACTTACTACTTACTACTTACTACTTACTACTCACTACTTACTACTTACTACTTACTCTTGGTATGATGTATAAGCCTATGGTGTAGTCTATGATCTATGGTTTATGAGTTAGCAAATGTCAGTCCTTTGATCAATTCGACTATGCACCTGAATGAATAAGCTGTAGGGGGATTCAATCCATGAATAATCTGTATACTTGTGCCATGGTATGAGTTGGCTGTACGGTTATTTGTAGTCCAGATCTAGTCCTCCAAGTCATTTCCATACTACATGTATTGTGGTGTACTATAGTGTATAGTGAATAGGATTTCTAGTGTAAAAGTGTGATTTAATACGATCTAGTGGAGTCTATTTAAACTACTACAGTTTAGTACACTATAGTCCATTTAAACTACTACAGTTTAGTACGCTATAGTTCATTTAACCTACTACAGTTAAGTACGCTATAGTATTTTAAGGAAGTACATGATCTAGTCCGGAAAGAAATTCTGTTTTAAAATTAGGGTCCTTTATCGGATTTGATCAAGTATACGGCGTTTTTGCTTGTTTATGCGTATATCTATTATCTCCTTCGCTTAAACTTATCATGTATAGCTCTCTTTTTTCTGGCTACAATAGAAGTCTTCTTTTTTTTTTCTTATGTTTACATGAAGAAGTGTGACGATTTCATACTTTGAACACCCTGGTTTGGGGCCTGATGATTATGTAAAATACTTCTGAACTAGGTCTCCACGACATTCCAACTTCTTCACCATAGTTGATCTGCTTTAGACGTGGCTCAAGGATCTACTGCCATGGTATTGTTTCTATAGAGTATACTGATGATACATTTCTTCTAGCTCCATATTAATCCATGCAGCAGACCAGTTGATTTACTAGTGGTTACCCACTGAATAGCCACCTGAAATTTAGTGCAAGATTAGTATTCCAAACTTACTCCAAGATTACTACTTCAAGATTATGAGGCCCTAAGATTATGAGGCCCTAAGGACCATTGACATATGACACTTGACTTTTTGTAAGATACATTTTACCAATACTTCAAGTGGACTTGACAATTGGACTCAAACACCTTAAAAGTAAAGATGAAGGAAGATGTCTCTTGAGAAAGGTTTATCTGGGAAAGTTTAGGGGAGAAGTTCTTGTGGACCCATACCAACATTCTAGCATAGTCTTGGACTAGATTTCTGGTCAGATGATTTGATTTAGAGTTGTGGTCAAAAAAGATTTCCAGAAGTGTTCTATACCACTTGAGATAATACGCCTTGTAGCTGGAAATTGAAAACTACGAAGAGACTGCTTTGTAGAGGGCAACTCGCTCTTTTACTCTGTTGTGCTCAGATAAGAACTCTTTGTCATTTGCATCTTCCCACAATTCAATATCATTAGGTGCTATAGCCTCATGGTAGGCTATGATTTTCCAATAAACCACTGGAGCACAGGTTTTCGTGGCATCAACATAGGAGATCAACTCATGATAAGCTGTGATACTTTAGGGAGTAGTGAGTATTTCTTCCACAGCCTTTTGAATTGCATCGATAATTGTAGTAGTGTAGTGTAGTGTAGTGTAGTGTAGTGTAGTGTAGTGTAGTGTAGTGTAGTGTAGTGTAGTGTAGTGTAGTGTAGTGTAGTGCTCTACCTATTGAGGTATTTGGGCCTACGCTGTCTAACTCTAACAATGACTATTCCATCATTGTATGAGGTACCAGGAGGGAATGTAACCCGAGGTATGAGGAGGTAATGGGGAGAGTTTTCCCACCCTCCACCCGCCATCAGCTCTAACCTTCTCTTTAACATTTATAGAAGTACTTCAGATTCCCCCCTTTGAGAAATCATCAACCAAGAAACATACTAAACAGAGTGTCTGATGTAACAACAAGTATCTTACAGTATAGTGGCTACTGGTAGCCGTGGTTCTGTATTAGACAGATAGTATTCTACTATTATACCGGGAGTAATTAGAGAAATATTAGACGTTTAGACTTTCTGATTATGGCAGTGACATGTTTTTGAATGATGGTATAAGAGGCAAGAAGGTTTGTCTAAATTAGTGAGGCCAACTCTCTTTAGTTCATAGACAATAGTATTGGTCTAGTAGATATGAAGATTCAACAATACTAAATTGATGATATCTGGCTTCTCCTACTGTTTATTCCACCATTTTACTCTATTAGTACACTATACTGTACTACTGAAAGGCTACTCTGATGCTCTACCCGTCTGGTCACTGTAATCACCCCACCTCAATCCAGATCCATACACTTGTTCAGCCATACTTAACTACAAAAACACAGTCTTTTAGTCTTTGTTACGATTGCTAACAGCCATATACCTCCCACAATTGTTTTTTTCTCCATTTCCTTTCACCACCAAGCACTATTTATTACTGAGCCCTATTCAGTGAGAACATGACCATTCACCATGCTGCGAGAAAAAGTATACTTCACAAGAAGAAGGAGAAAAAGAAATGTACTATACTTTTATGAACTTTTCCTGTATAGTAGTTCAAGATTAAATAGTAGTCCAAAAATATATGAAATGAATGTTTATTGTAAAGATATTAATGGATTTAATCCTGGGTTATTGGTATACACACTAATGGAGATTACAATGGATACAGTATTCTATACATACAAGATAAAATAAAATGAATACTGCTTCACAGTGATCCTGAATTTATATAGTCACTAAAACTGGTGACCCCTAATAATTGTAGATGTGTGTTGTGGTTGTGTGTTGTGGTTGTGTGTTGTGGTTGTGTGTTGTGGTTGTGTGTTGTGGAGGCCGTGAGGATGGCCGTGTGAGGTTAGGCTATTTGGAGTTTTTTCGCAGTGACCTTTTGGGGACGTTTTCGCAGCCACCAACCAGAACTCATAGAATACAGTGTTTTTCGATACTATTCAAATCACCGCGACAAAACTATTCAAACTAGTGCGATAAAATGATTCAAACCACCGCGACAACATGTTTCAAACCAAACACTACGCAAATTTGGTTTGTAAGATTGTGCGAAGGGGTACGAAACTTTTTGTCGCGGTGGTTTGAATCATACTGCCGCACTAGTTTGAATAGTTTTGAAAAACATTGTATACAAGAAATCAGCAAGTGACTGTAGAATGCATTTTAAATTAGCACTCAACACTTATTCCATGCATATTATCATGATGTTTACTGTTCCTCCATGCATTATCATGAATCATCTACTGCTCTCCCATACATAATCATGATGTCTACTTCTCTCCATGCATTGTCATGATCTACTGCTATTTCATGCTGTTTCCATGCTGGGTCGGGGTGCGCCGGTGCAGGTGTCTATATATTGCGAAGCATCCTTTTCATGGAATCTGCCTCATGCCTACAAGATCATCGGTCAGCGGAGGCAAGCTGGGAGGAAACGCAAGGTTATCCCTATGGGCCACGTACTCTGAGTCAGCAAAACCCAAGATACTCTCAATCTCCGAGCTGTTTTTCCCCTTGATCAAGTCAATCTCCGTCGAGCTATAATTGACTCGACAATGACCCACTTCCACAGCATCAGCTTTATTGGCATCACGTGACGTCAACACCCGGATCGACACACATTCGCTTTCATGGAACGAACCTTCCACGGCCACGATTCCCGCAGGAAGCAATCCAGCGCGCTTTTTCCGAGTCAAGGCCGCGAAGCACCCCGGATCAATGTAAATCTTGCCTCTTGTCTTTAAGCCATGCAAAAGCCAGAACCTACGGTCGGACTTAATCTGTGAGTCCCGAGGTAACCCAACGAACCTTGTGTGTAAGGGAGTTTTCCCATTGGCGATTTCCCGCTTGATATATTCCGCCTGTTCTGCTAATGGCTTCGATGAGTCCATCGCCTGCATACTCTTGACGATATCAAATACACACGCAGGCTGCGACGATAGCGTAATGATAGTAGACACCCCTACATTGGTGGCCAATTCGGCAGCTATAAGCTTGGTGGTCATGCCTCCGGTTCCTACTTTGGATCCTGCACCGGCATCCTCCGAGTCCACATTGACATTTAAGTCATCAATATCTTTCACCAAGATGATAGGCTGGGCATCCGCATTGGTCCGGGGGTTGTCTGTATACAAGCACTCCACGTCAGTCATTAAAAACAAATAGTCTGCATGGATCATGCCGGCAGTGATGGCCGATAACGTGTCGTTGTCACCGAATTTGATTTCTGCAACACTGAGCGTATCATTCTCATTGACAATAGGAACTATGCCCATGGCCAATAACTCATTGATGGTATTTCTGGCATTTCGGAACTGGTTATAGTCGATAATATCGTTCCTGGTGATCAACACCTGGGCGACTGGCTGGTTCAACTGGCGGAATAAGTCATCGAAGAGCCCGATCAACCGGCCCTGACCAATCAGAGCTAAAGCCTGCACCGCAGCCAAATGCTTGGGCTTGGAGTTGATCCCCACTCGTTTCATGCCGAAAGCAATGGCTCCTGAAGAAACAACCACGATTCTGTGTCCCGCACGCCGTAACTTCACCACGGTTTCTGCTATGTTGGACATGTTGGCGATGCGGGGCTCTAACGTCTTCTCGTCCACCAACGACGAGGTTCCAAGCTTTATGACTATGGTCAGCATTGTATGTTGGTAAGGTCGGGACGTCTATATTATGCAGTCCCGTCAATTGTGAGATTGAATTACCGACGACAATGCAATGAGTTTCGCCGAAGTGACGCTGCCCACGTTTCAGCTGACTCACAGCTTGTGTACACTCCGAGTGTGTTTATATGCAGGTCACCCCCCTTTTTTTCTTGATAAATTCCATATTATTAAATATCTTTCAATTAGTGGAACATATGTCTACAATACAGTGCTTCAAATTTGTTGGGTGTGGAGGACTTTTGGCTCCGAATCTGGATACCTAAGAGGGCAACTGCACACCCGTACCTCCCCTCAAGCGAAAGAACAAGGCACAGTGGGGCAGATACGGGGTGTGCATAAGGGGTGTGCATAAGGGTTCTGTGTGCAGTACACAATCAATCCATTTTACAGAATTCTCTCAACAAGTTTCTTTAGCCGGAACAATTCTAAGAAGTGCAGTGGCCTATCTTTAGATGCGGACTATATTAGCGGGTTTTGCTCTATGCAGGTGCGCGCCATCATACATAGAGAGACGGCCCTAAAACGCCATTCGTCTCACCTCTAGCTCCACATCAAACCACCGCACATGACTCTTCGGTTCAAGAAAATCGTCCTTTTTGGCGACTCAATTACTCAATATTCCAGTGATCTCAATGGATTTGCCTTGGCTCCCGCATTGCAGTCGCTCTACCAGCGCAAGGCTGATATCGTGACGCGAGGTTTCTCGGGCTACAACACCAACCAAGCCGTGTTTGTTTTGAAAGAGGTATTGCGTGCGGATAATGCTTCTCTGGGAGATATAAAGCTCATGACGATTTTTTTTGGCACTAACGATGCAGCTTTCACCAACCAGGCCGTTCCTATAGACCAGTATAAGGCCAATTTACAGACCCTAGTGGACCTTGCCAAGTCGTACAATATCCCAGTGATATTGATCGGCACTGCGCTTCACGATCAAACGATGGCTAAAGAAACCTTTGGCGAAATCAGTGGCTCTTCTGAGGTCAGGAGGCTGTATGCGGATGCAGCGCGGGCCGTTGCTCTCCACAACAAGCTACCATTCATAGATTTGTGGACAGCTTTCAAGGAATATGGCAATTGGACCACGGAGGAATTGTACAATGACTCAGCAGACTTGTCCAGCTTATTGGTTGATGGAATTCATTTCACGGGTGCTGGATACAAGGTGTTCTACGATAAGTTGGTGGAGACTATCCAGACCCACTTCCCTGAGCTCATGCCGGACAATTTGGAAATGGTATTTCCTTATTACCAGGACATTGACATGGAGAACTCCGAGAAGTCATTGAAAGAGTGGTTGGATAGGACGGAATCGTGAATAAGAAGGACCTAAACAAGTACCTGGACAAGTACCTAAACAAGTACCTGGACAAGTACCTAAACAAGTACCTAAACAAGTACCTGGACAAGAAGGACCTGGACAAGAAGGACCTGAAGGAGGTAGTCAGCAGAAGTAAGCATGGCCATTCTGAAGCACTCTTTTAAAGACTATATTGTGGAATAAGGTATGAACTGGACTTGACTGGGCTGGTTTTGTTATTGCAACGTCATTATTGGTCCTTCTAGCTATTACTGACATACCTTCTACGAATATGAAATACTGACCCAGGCCAACGTACTATAAATATTATATCATTCATCCTGGAATTTGTTTATCGGACCCTCAGATAAACTGACAGTCGTATGTTTTCCATAATCAATATTATACCACCCAACGTTTTCCTATGCCACTTTTATCCATGATATGCTAAATAAGTCCATCAAAACTTCATATCTATGTAGTCATAATATATTGCTTTTTCCACATCTCTTGCGTCTCTCCGTTTGTTCTTCTACCCTTTAGTTTATATGGATTGTATAACCTTGCTGGACGTTGAGATCATGTACGCAACCCTTCCACATAAAAGTAGAAGAGTACGAGAAAATACAGTATAAAGTGTGTTACGTAGTATATACTAGAGTAAAAAGTATAAAATAGTTCAGTGGAAGTAGAAGACTATGAGTAAATATCAGTATCAGTGGAGAGAATGTTAAAGGAATAGAGAATAGTGTGCATCGTAATACTAAAGCAGTAATAATACACAGTGCAGTAGTAGAAACGTGTTTTAGACCTATGAGTATATACAAAGGAACATCGATGGTTCTTAATCATCTCAGTAAGATACCCTGGAACCTTGAAGTAGAAAGTGCTAGTGGCCCTAAAAGATCCTCAAGCAATACGAATTATTAGGTAGATGACTGGACTTGAGAGGATAGTATAATAAGAGATTATCCTGTTGACTAGTTCACTGGTGCGAGATTTGATCCAGTACCTTAGAATGTACATTAGAATGGTTCCTGAGAATTTGGGCTACTCAGATCAGATCCTGGGAGATATACCACACTATCAGCGTTGGTGAGGTTGGCAAGACAAACATTTTAGTAGTGTTGGTACCCATAATATTTCTTTAAAAACAAATTCAAATGACTAGTAGAATGGTTTTAGAATGACCGAAGTGCCTAAATTCATAATGATACTCCATAAAGACAATGGGCCCCTCGTATAGGCATCTGAAGGCTATACCCTGCCTTGAGTATGTGCAGTCTCAACTTGGTCATTATTTTTGAGCGTTCGTATAAACACTCGCATAATCTGGAATTGTTATGACGTTGGCCTCCAATAACTCTCTCAAGTATGGTGTTTCAGAGTTCATCTTAGATCGCTTATATTCTTCCTAAACTAGATGTCAGTGATCTATATTCACAATTGGTACCCTTTCAAACACGACCGGGATCCCAGATATATATATTTCTCCTTAGAATCCATTCCTGCATTCAATCTGGAGCTCATCCCTTTCCAGAGACCCAATCGGAATCATTCGGTTTGTTCCGGTTATTTCTGTTCTTGGAATCCCGTTTCGGGTCTTTTGCTTCATTCGGTTCCGGGAACCGAGCTCATCCATTATACACAGGATGTAGCCTTCGGGTTCATCCTCGTGTATCGGATGCAACCTCTGGAACGTCATACAGTGTCATGCATGCTTGGTAATACACTCATCATGCACACTACCTGGTTTCATCGGCACACTGTATTCATAGACACATGTGAGCCTGGCCCATCTGCCCAACTCAGTGTTGTCACTCTGTACTGCAGATAGTACTAACAGTTGTGTCCTGCACACAATGCTTGTCACGGCTCACAAGTTCAACAATTATAGCCACGGCACTAAATAAAATACTTGCTCACAGGTCATTCAAGTTGCTAGTATTGCAGCAAACTCATTGTGTTTTATTTATACTGCATGTCCATATACCACCTCAATCCAAATACCACCTCAATCCAAATACCACCCCAATCCATATACTTTTGAACCTACCTCTGACCCTCGTATCACTGGAATGACTGCAGATATTGAGTGCTACATAAGATTCTGCCAGAAATAATACCATGCAATCAATTATACTTTGTCAAAGTTTCTTTATCACTTTTATTAGTATTTTTTGTTAATAGTATATGATAAAATGGTGATGATGTATTGTGGTAGTGAGTCATTATATTAATATAGACATCATTCAGCCTTTTATACAGCACCTTAAATTTTGAATAGATATAAAAAAATCTGGAGTTTTGGAAAGCACTTTATGGGAAACCTGAAGTTCAGGATCAAAAGTAAAAGAAAAAAAAATTTTGGGAGGTCAGACATCATTAATTAAACTGCGCTTATATGCCGGATATGGACTATCCAAGTTGTATCCGCTTTCTATGTATACCATTAAAAGCGTTCTAATTTTGTAGTAAGCTCTATAAATGAGTTTTTCGATGTATCATGATTAATTTTGGGTATAACAGTTTGTCGTATGAGATGTGTGAATATATAGTACGTAGTGAGTCATACAGTGATACTCTAAACACTGTGTTATATAGTCATTTCTGATCATTTTTGATGATTTTGCATTTGTTTTCTTCTCATGGTGCTTAACTAGATCAGTCATTGGTTACTCAAAGAGAAGCTTGTATTTATTAAGACTTCTGCAGTTTATATGGCTCTTGTAGACTCTATTAAACACGCTACTTTAGACCCTTTAGACCCTTTAGACCCTTTAGACCCTTTCTTAGAGCGTATTCTCAAACCATCTTGCAGTAACAAGGTAATACATTACGTTCTAAATAACCACCTTCATTTTTAGAGTTGGGCAGTTGCTACATGAAAATTTACTACAAATTTTTTTTTTTTCGTGAAAATCTCGTGTCTCATTTCGCAACAATACACCTACTTACCAAATGGGTGCGAATAGACAATAGTCAAATACAAGAACCTGCTTTGAAAATTCTAAACATCTTTCCACCTCATCAAAAAGTATAGTAATAGTTAAGTATACACCAGTACACCCAAAAAGATCCTAGACTCTGAACCTCAAGTCCGCTGTCAATTGTGTAAGTGTATATAGTGTACTTCTTGTGTGGTAGCCACTTTCGCACCACCTCTCACCACGCACACCACCAAATCCAGCCAATCAGTCCATGTTTCAGTATCATTCATAACCACCCAAAACCAAAGTACTCTAGCTGTTCTGAGTAAAAAAGTATCAAATTGCATCATTAAAATTAGATTTAAATTGGATTTAAATTGGATTAAAATTGGATTAAAATTGGATTAAAATTGGATCAAATTGGATCGTTGAATTACAGTGTTTCTCGAAACGATTCAGATCAGCGCGACAAAACTATTCAATCCACATTAGCAAAATTAAACACCCCAATAGTTCAAGAAATTACTGCTTTTAATACTTAATAAAGCTTTCACATAAACAGTTTATTTCAAATCCTTGATCCTTAACAATTTTTAAGTCGTAAGTACAAGACTTTTTTTAATTATTGGTCTGCTTAGTTTTGCTAGTCTGGTTTGAAAGATATCGCCGCACTGGTTTGAATAGTATTCAAAAAGACTGTATCAGAAGTGGAAATTATCAGTATCAATATGAGAATGACTACTAATGCGTGTAACGTGATTCACCTCACTCAACATACAATATAGTCCAAGTCAGAGTTTACTCAGATACGAGGACTTTAAAAAAAGGACATGGTAATTAGAGGATGCTATAAAATACATAATAGAAGATCAAAAGTTCTAGATGCCTCTTAGTATGTGCATCTGTTTTCGGTGGGTAAATAATACGGTGTGCGAAGAAGTTCGCAGCAGCAACACTGTATTGTGTTCCACATCCAATGACGTGTAAATTCCGTGGAGGTAGAGGTAAGAAGTAGAAGTGGAGTGTGAGGCGTAAAGTATCGAAAAAAAAAAGAAAAAAAAAAAACACTTTTTAGTGTTGGTTACGAGCCCTAGCAAGAACCTTAGCCATTATTCATTATTCTACACATAAAATGGGGCCACACACTTAGTGAGCCCTAATTGAAAATAAATATAACTCTACAGCTAGTTTTATGCCAGAAGCTAATTATAGCCAAGCAGATCAACATTATAACCACCATAACTACCATGCTCCACATAAAAATTGTATAAGCAACGAACCGCATCTATGCAGGCCAGAGGCCAACACTAACAATACAGCGGGCACTATCAAGTTTTCGTAACCGTGTACCACTATTCAGTACATGAGAATATTTTATGGACTGACAAAAAAATTATCTTTCATATCAAGATGTATAAAGATATTGATAATATGGGGGGAAATTGATAATATGGAGAGTTGGATGGGGTAATGGTATTGATGAGATTAAAAAAAGAAACCGTTTGGTAGGCAATTCTTTAATTGTGATTTATTTACATTGATGGTGGGAACACGTTTCAAATGAGATATCTTAATTGGATCATAAAGCCTGCGTTGAATGGCCGGCGCAGTATTGTATATAAGTCGCATATTCTATTGTCCACACTCACTCACAGAACAATAGGTTCCTGGTACCTTTGAGATCATTCCCAATATATCGTCTAAAACACTGGCAAGTTCTTATTTCAGGCCAGAACCAATAGCATGCTACTTTGTTTCTTAAAAAACCACCACATTTTTCTTACAACAAATGGGCGTGTGGCGCAGTTGGTAGCGCGTTCCCTTAGCATGGGAAAGGTCTCCGGTTCAAATCCGGACTCGTCCAGTTCTTTTTTCTTTTTAAAACCCAGTACTTTTGCTACTCAAGTTGAAAGATCATGGGTGGATAGTATTTTACCCAGTCAAAATACTTTTTTGGTTAATTCAATAATCAGTAACTAGTACGACATGAAGTGTAGATGTAAAATGGAGGAACAGGTATATCCCATGCCATAGTGAAAAGGTACATTTGTCCGTGACATAAGTCATAAGAAAACCATCTGCAGTTTAGTCTAGTAGCATAGTTAGTAATTAGTGGTTGACCGTATAGTAGATTAGGCTAGGAGAGTCAAATCGGAAATTAATACTCTTTGGATGTTCTGCACTCAGTAACTCTTTGATAGTTTAGTAAGGGTATATCTGAGTTGTATCCTCCACTACTCACCCCCACCATATAATAGCAACCACATTGCAAGTAGATGATAATATAGTGAGTAATTCAAAAGGAAGGAGGTAGAGCATAAATGACATGGAAGCATGAAGAGGTATTTCTGAGTAATGAAGAGAGAAAAGAAAAGAGAGAAAAGAAAAGAGAGAAAAGAAAAGAGAGAAGGAAGAAAGAAGAAGTGAGGAGTAAAAAATAGATAGCAGAAAGATAATCGAGGGTGACGCGGCCTTTTATATTCTTGGTTTGCAGGGAGGGGTAACTCTCCTTTTATGCTTGCGCATGGGCGAGGAGCGCCATGTTTCAGGTTTTGCAGCCACCCGCGAAAACCACCCCGAACATGTATAAATACTCAGTTCGCACCACCAAAAAAAGCGAACTCCATTATACCACTAACTACAATACACTAACCATATTATATTCTACTGNATACTAACTATACTAACTATACTAACTATACTAACTATACTAACTATACTAACTATACTAACTATACTAACTATACTAACTATACTAACTATACTAACTATACTAACTATACTAACTATACTAACTATACTAACTATACTAACTATACTGACTATACTGACTATACTATATTTTAGCCCATACTTTAGCCCATACTTTTTGACCCCTACCAGCTTCTCAAGTGTTCCCATGTATGCTGTCTGGTCTAGTCTGTGGTACTCTGGCCTAGCCTAGCCTAGTCCAGTGTATGTCTTTTAAAACTCCACATGGGCTGGATGGAATGACTCAAAAGAGATGTCAAAATAGCGGGAAACAAGCGAACAGAGTAAAGTTGTTAGTATAATAGTCGAGTTGTTATAGTCCTACAGTATACCACTTTAAAGTTCCTGTTATTCTGTGACCCTACCATCTTCTATCATGTGTGGTCTTAAATGCTAGTGTCCAAGTCACGTTTCTCTATTCACTATCCACTTATTCCTCTTACTTTCTTCCTACTCTCCAGTTCCATACACTGTATTCGTATTCACCCTAATTAAAGCACAACAGCCTCGGCCAACTTCTTCTTGTACGACAAGATACCTCCATCCCATCTGGTGGCGGTCTTGTTCTCAATCACATAAATATCCTTGGCAACCTTGTCCAACAACCTAAAGTCGTGCGACACCACCACCACACCTCCGTTGAAGGCATTGATGGCATCGGCCAACGAGTCGATGGTCGACAAGTCCAAACCGTTAGTAGGCTCATCCAACAAGATCAAGTTGGGGGCCTCAATGGCCAACAAGGCAAACACAACTCTGGATCTTTGACCCTCCGATAACGTGGCCATTTGCGAAGTCTGGCCTTCTCCGGTCAAACCAAAACGGCCCAATTGTTGTCTCCAGTATTGGTAATCTTGCGAGATCGACGAGAACTTGTCTCTGACAAAGTCCAAGGGGGTCTTGGTCAAGTCCAATTGGTCCTGCGAGTGTTGAGAATAGACACCCAACTTGATGTGCGTGTGCTGGATGACTCTACCCTTTTGTGGAATCAACTTACCCTGGAAAAGGTTCAACAACGTGGACTTACCCACACCGTTGGGGCCCACGAGGGCCACACGCGAGTCCATATCGATACCAATGTCCAAGTGTTCATAGAGGTTGTCCTCTTCCTTTCCAGAGTAGGAGAACGACATGTCGTCGAAAGCCAACACTGGAGGAGGCAACTTCTCCACCTCAGGGAAACGGAACGAGAACACCTTGTCAGGAACAACCGGTTGGATCAACCCATCGGCCTCCATCTTGTCCAAGATCTTTTGTCTGGACTTGGCCTGTCTGACCAAGTTAGCATAGGTACCTGCGGAAGCAATAAATTTCTTGATGTGCACGATTTCCTCCTGCTGCTTGTGGTATTGCTTCATCTGGTTTGTTTCCTGCTCGGCACGGGTCTTGACGTACGAGTCGTAGTTACCACCGTATTGAGTAAGCACCTTCATTCTCATGTCGATCATGTTGGTACACACACCGTTCAAGAAATCCTGAGAGTGCGACACCAAGATCAAGGTACGATCCCATCTCTTCAAGTACTCTTCCAACCACACACATGCAGCCAAATCCAAGTGAGCAGTGGGGTCATCCAAGAGCAAAAGCGTAGGCTTGACGAACAATGCCTTGGCCAAAGCCACACGCATCTTCCATCCACCAGACATATCCTTTGTTTTCTTGTTGATGGTAATGGCAGTGAAACCCAAACCGTGCAAGATAACAGCGGCTCTAGACTCAAAAGTGGAAGGGTCCATGGCGTCGATTCTCTCGTACAAGGATTCCAAAAGAGGGTTTTCGGGACCATCCTTCACAATAAGGTCCTCCACGGTATCCTCCAACTTCTTGAGAGCAGTCTCAGCCTCTCTGACCACATACTCCAAGGCAGAAAGCTCTGAGGGCTCAGCAGGCTCGTTCAAAAGGTACACATCAATGTGTTCAGGAATAGGAAATTCGCGAGCAGCCAAGGACTTAAGGAAAGTCGATTTGCCACATCCGTTTTCTCCCAACAAACCATATCTTCTACCATAATTGAGCTCGACGGTGGAGTCCTGAATAAGGTTTTTACCATGGAACAAAAGCGACAAGGAGGAGAACTTGATATCCTGCGAAGTCTCCAACGAGTCCAACACTCCAGTGGTAACACGGTCCGATAACCCATGTTCATCTTGTTGTAACTTCAACTTGGCAATCTGGGCCAGAGCATCATCCACATCCTTTTCTTCGGAGTCCTTGGCGGCCTGTTTCTTAGTCTTACGGAGCGACTTGCCGCTGGCGGCTTTGGCGGCGTCTTTTTCTGCACGCTTCTGTTCTCTTTTGGCTTTGGAAGCAGACACTGACATAATGGGGAAAAAGTTTTCGCAGAAGAAAGGTCGGAAGAGTTTTCGCGCAAGAAGAGCTAGTGGATTTTCTGCATAATTTATGGGTTTTTCGCGAAGTGCACTTTGGTGGGTGAGAAGGACATCGCTTCGTATGCAGGACGCTTCATTCAATATAATAATCTACACCACTATAACTCCATCTTCTTCCCGGTAAAATTTGTTGAAACTCGGGATTTCACCAAAAAAAAAGAGTATATACTTAATGGAGTTGAGACCTTCTGATATTTCTTCCTAGTGGTGGATTTGACTGGGGGGTTTGGTGACTGACCAAGCGGCACTGCATATAACTTTCTTACTCATGTACTGCACCCAATACACTCAAGTGTGTGCTATGACATACTCTGTCGATACATGCAGTGCACACTAGAGTTTCCATTCCAGAGAAGTGGTAGTGGAACATATGCAGATGTTCCAAGGTCTTCTAAGCAATCATCCAATAAGAATCACCGTAAGTAGTTATTAGGTCAATATAAAAGTTATATAGAGTCTCTCATAGTGGACAGAATAAAAGTTAGCTTACACTACGCAGTCTATCAGCACCCGTCATCTCTCTACAATCTCTCTACAATCTCTCTACAATCTCTCTACAATCTCTCTACAATCTCTCTACAATCTCTCTACAATCTCTCTACAATCTCTATATAATCTCTCTACAATTTTTCTACACAATCTCTACATAATGTCTCTATACAGTGATTTTCAAAACGATTCAGACCACACTAACAAAATCAAATAAACCAATAATTTCAAAAGGTTCGTGCACCTCTTCGCACAGTGTTTCAAACCAAATGACGGAATGATTTTCACACCAACTTTTATTCATTGAAGAATTCAAAAAATTCTGAATCCTGAAACCTGGAGGATTACCTCATATTATAATGCAAAAGATTTGATTTGGGAGTCTTGGAATACCAATCCAATTAAAGGTCAAAACAGAATGGAACTAAACTGGGGTTTCCTATTTATCCTGTATACATATTAACTTGTTAGAGGATGTGTACGAAACCTTTTTTTTTTTTTGAATTATTGGTTTGTTTCATTTTGTTAGTGTATTTTTGAATCATTTTGGACCGTGTTATTCAAAACTATTTAAAGCAGAGCGACAAAATGTCTCGAACCAAAAAGGCAGAATGGTTTAAACCACACTAGCAAAAATAAACAAACCAATAAACATATCCCCCCAAACAAGGTCTTCAAACCAATCATATCTTCAAACCAATCATATCTTCAAACCAATCATATCTTCAGACATGTATCTTCAGACATCAATTCATTCACTCTAGCAATTTGCTTTTGTATATATATCATGATGGTATAGAACTGCTGGTTTGAACAATGGTATAAATAATGGCGTAGAGAGTGGTATAAATAGTAACGTAGAGAGTGGGTTAAAAAATGGTCTCAATGGTGGGGGTCTCTGTTCTTATATGTTGCGGTGCGCGGATGGTTGTAAATCAGAGAGTGATGGCAAATGAGGGGTTGTTGCGAACAAAGAATATAAATAGAGCGCTATCCCCCTCGAAACAGTTTTCTCTCAACACCAATAGAAATTCATACCAGTTCATGTTCCTTTCCGTTTTAACCCTAGATTGGTACTGCAGCAAGACTCCCAAATATAGTACATTATAATATGAGGGAAATCCACCAGATTTCAGGTTTCAGAATTTATTGACTTCTTCAATAAATGAAAGTTGGTGTGAAAATCATTTCGCCATTTGGTTTGAAACACTGTGCGAAGGGGTGTACGAACCTTTTTGAATTATTGGTTCATTTGATTTTGTTAGTGTGGTTTGAACCATTTTGTCGCACTGGTTTAAATAGTTTGGAAAAACACCGCACAATCACTATTAAATCAGTCTATAAAATCAGTCTATACAATCTCTCTTCTTTTACTCCAAAAGATTAATACTAAATGACTGACTGAAAGATTATACCAAGTGATATTCTAAGGGTCATTACTACCCGATTAGTACTTGATTGATCTGCTTCTTATTATCCCATATCTTGTTCTGCTCCACGACCCATCCTCGGGATATACGAACACTGTATTGGATTTAAAGATACCAATGAGGGGCAGAGGGTTTTACTGGTATACAGTGTTTCTCGAAGCGATTCAGACCAGCGCGACAAAAGGATTCAAACCATACTAGCAAAATTAAACAACCCAATAGTTCGAGAAATTACTGTTTTTAATACTTAATAAAGCTTTCACATAAACAGTTTATTTCAAATTATTGAATAACAATGTTTAAGTCGTAAGCACGAGACTTTTTTTAATTATTGGTCTGTTTAATTTTGGTAGTTCTGGTTTGAAAGATATCGCCGCACTGGTTTGAATAGTATTCAAAAAGACTGTAAATGAGTGAGTGTTACAACCAACTGAGTCACTTCAGTTTATACCATAGTACTGAAGCGTGGGTATCAAACACTCAGATCGGGAATACCAAAAAAAAAAATACAATAAAAGTAAAATAAAAATATCAAAAAAAAAATAAAAAAAAACAAATAGACATTTGTTTGGGTAGTGAATTTGAGGTGAAGCCAAAAGACCACCATACAGTGCTCATAACCCCTTTAAACCAAGTGCGACCAAACGATTCAAACCACACTAGTAAAATTAATCAAACCAATAGTACATAAAGTTTCGTACTCCTTGCAATAGTCTTTCAAACCAAATGGGCAAGCT
Source organism: Metschnikowia lochheadii (assembly GCA_002370915.1). Taxonomy (NCBI): domain Eukaryota; kingdom Fungi; phylum Ascomycota; class Pichiomycetes; order Serinales; family Metschnikowiaceae; genus Metschnikowia; species Metschnikowia lochheadii. The sequence continues at coordinate 2,998 of NLAW01001749.1, read as the reverse complement.
GTTATATACCGGATAGAAGGGAAACCAGTTCATGTGGTTCCTTTCCCTTTTGACCCATGATTAATACTGCAAGACTCCCAAATGTAGTACATTCTCAGACAATCCTCCAGACTTAAGATTTCAGAAGATTGAATTCCAAAGAAAGTTGATGTGAAACATTATGCCTTTTGGTTTGAAAGACTGTGCGGAGGAGTATGAAACTTTTTGAAATATTGGTTTGAATGGTTTTTCGAAAAACCATTCAAACCACTGCGACAAAGTGTTTTAAACCACTGCGACAAAGTGTTTCTGACCATAAAGGCAGAATGGTTCAAACCACACTAGCAAAATTAAAACAAACCAATAAACCCGTACACCCCAAAACAAGGAAACCAGTTTATTCTCCGTCCCGTTTTAACCCCTTGGTTGGTACAGCAAGACACTCTCAAATGTAGAACATATAAGGCAATCCCCCCATATTTAAGGTTTTAGAATGTTAATTTCTAATGAAAGTTGGTGTGAAGATCATTACGCCATTTGGGTTGAAAAAACTGTGGAAAAAAAAAAAAAAAGGGGTACGAACCTTTCTTAAATTATTGGTTTGATTCATTTTATCTCGCTGGTTTGTTTAATTGTGCTGCCCTTGTTTTGAATAGTTGGGGAAAACACTCTACCTGAAAAGTCCGCACACGTGAGCGCGCACGTGCCGTGGCATCGCACACAAGAGGTTAATTTTAATTTTCAACCCATCTCTCTCTCTCACACACACTCTCTCACACTCTCCAAACACTTTATGCTGGCTTACAGTTTGGTCGATTCATCGGCGTCATACCTTGCCAATGTCATTCTGAAAAGTGGCCGTAACGAGATCCAGTTCTACCCTTTGGATGTAGGCTTCCCCTCGGAAACTCTTCCCGTCAAACGCCATGAGTTGCAGACTAATGACTCCATCCTCTGTGCATGCTGGCTCAATAACACCCAAAAGAAACCAACCCTGCAGAAAAGAAAAGCAGAGAGTTCTTCTGAAAGTCTGACTTCAAATGGAACTTCTCTGCTGACCCCACTTTTCGTGGTGTCCTTGGCACTGAATGAAGTATGGGTGTTTAGCCCCACTAGTGATAATGTCATGCACAAAATCCATAGTGGTAGTACCATCAAGTCGGTGACGGGGTCACTGCATAGTGGCCATTTCTGGGGTCTCGACGACTCGGCTTACATGGTAGAGTTTAGTGCAGTGGAAGGAAAGGTTGTGGGCAAGATGCAGGCCTCCATCAAGTCATCCAAAACCGTACCTTTCAGCCAGATTCTCCAAACATCTCTCCGGTTCCGGAAAAATGGACCTGAAGATACCCTTCTTTTGGCCGCACACGACTTGTACATAATTGACGGCACCAAGGCAAAGAAAAACGTGCTAGGAACCGTTAAGGTGGGCCAGGCAGACATTTTGAGCATTGCTTCGGTATCAGATCTGAACGTTTTGGTGGAAACAAAAAATGGAGTCTGGTGTGTGGACCTCTCCCTGCAGGAACAGCCTCCCGTATGCATTGGTTCTGCTCTCCAAGTCTCTGCTCTTCGCAGTCTAGATGCCTATAGCATTGCATACACCGATAGTGGGGCCGAAGTATACCATATAACACCTTCTTCACTTGAGCAGGCAGCACAGGAAGAGAGGTCTATTCAACGGGTTGCATGTATCAATACAACCTCGCGCAGTGTGCATTTTGAGAATATCTTTTCTCACCAAAAGGGTGTTTTTGCAGTATGGTACCATGGACTTCAGCCCCGGTTCGTCAAGATTTCTGATTCCGTCAAATTCTCGGGGAATTACGAGATCTCCATTGAAACAAAGGAGAAAAATGGACAAATTGGCCATAATGAACAAAATGGACTGCTTGAAAAGCAGAATGTGCATGCGGAAGTCAATTTCCGCCCCGAAACAAGTGAAATCCACAATTTGCAACCAGCAGAGCTTTTCGACTCACTTTCGCTGGAATTATTAGGTGAAAATAGACACTCGGCTGTTTTGGCTCTTTGTTCTAGCAATGACAACGAAAACTCCATCAAGGAAACCATCCGGCAATTTTCTAAATCGGAAAAGTGCTCGGATTTAGTGGAGAATCTCTTTGAAATCATCAGCGCTAAGGTCGCTGCAGACCCCACTCACAAACTGTCGTTATCCATCTGGCTCAAATGGGTTCTTTTGACTCATGGAGGATACATTTCCAAGCAAACGACCATGGCATCACGGCTAAAAGCATTACAAAAGAGTCTCGATGCAGGTATGGCTCTTATTCCAAAGTTGTTAGGTTTGCAAGGTCGTTTGCAATTGTTGAAGGCTCAGGCTGAGTACAGGAACCGTATCTCAGTGGGAGATGATAGTGATGCCGACCGGGACGAGCGCGAGTTTGAAGCCGTTAATGATACCTTGAATAATACTACGATCATGGAGGACTCGGTGATGCACGTGACAGAACCTGAAATTGTGGATGCAGAGGAGCCAGCATTTTTTGCGTTTGAAGATGGAGAAGCAGCATGAGAATATGGTCACATGAGCGACTTTGAAAATCAATAGAGAAATTAGATGGATATTTGGTACAATCAGAAATACCTAGTTATTAAGGTAGATGTGTGCTAGTGTTATTTTGGCATATGGTAGTAACATGGTGTGGAGGTAGTTTAATTAATATCACTCTAATGGTTAGGCTGCAAATGCACGTGACCAGCAGCTTTTTTTCTGGCAATACTGCACAATAAAGACATCACAGGTTTTAAACCATATATCCTTCAAGACCATTTGACTGGTTCTAGACCAGATATAGATGGGTTCTAGACCGAATTGAGCTCAGATGATAATGGAGTAAACCAAGTTGTCTATAGTCAATGGAGACTATGTCTTATGGTTATAATATTCTCCCATCAATCTCTGTTGGCACTCTCTGTTACACTCTGTTACACTCTGTTACACTCTGTTACACTCTGTTACACTCTGTTACACTCTGTTACACTCTGTTACACTCTG